>VMDO01010320.1:41314-72340 GCA_007922755.1 Pedetes capensis
CCTCCTCCTCCTCCCCCTCCTCCTCCTCCTCCTCCTCTTCCTCCTTTGTCTTCTGTGTACTACAGGCTTGCCTGGAACTTACTATGTAGCTCAAGTTGGCCTTGAACTTGTGTCAGTCTAGGAGCCCCAGCCTCCCAAGTGCTGGGATTAGAAGGATGTACCATGATGCTTGTTTTATTATTTTTAGCTTTTCAATTGAAATTAAGATGTTTAGACTGCTTGCATCAATAGAATTATTAAAATGATCGGATTTAAATCTATCATCAGGGTGGTTGTTTCTCTTTGCACTATTTCAACTTTTCTCCTTTTTTCATGTTTTTTGCCTTCATTTGGAATGATTTTTGAAAATGACTGTCTTTTGTTCAGTAGTTAAACCAATTTTCCCTAATGTTTACAACATTAACTTATCACATTCCACCTTCAAACGATATTGGCTTTGTTGGCGTGCAATATAAAGACTTCCAACGTTGTAATTCCACTTCCTTCCTCCCCAAATGGACTATTGTTCTCCATATTGGATACCTGCTTCCACCATGTTATAACCTCCCACTGCTTTTGACATCATTTTTTGCTATTTTGGCAATGGTTAGTTGTGTTTTAAAGTGTTTGTAAGTAAAAGTATTTTTATATTTCAT
The DNA here is from genome assembly GCA_007922755.1 of Pedetes capensis. Classification (NCBI taxonomy): domain Eukaryota; kingdom Metazoa; phylum Chordata; class Mammalia; order Rodentia; family Pedetidae; genus Pedetes; species Pedetes capensis. The sequence continues at coordinate 41,950 of VMDO01010320.1, forward strand.
ATTTATTTGATTCTGTTCCATTTCTCCTCATTGCTTTACCTGGATCCATGTTTCCCTCAGCTGTCATTATTTCTTCTGTAGAAAACGTCACCTTTAGCCTCTCTGGTAGCACAAATCTGCTGCTGTTGAAGTCTTTCAGCTTTTGGATGTCTGAAGAAGTCTTTGCCTTCTCTCTTTTTAAAAAATTAATTTTGCTAGGTTGACAGTGTATTTCCTTCACCATTTGAAAGATAGCACTCCATTGTCTCTGCTTTGAACAATTTTGGACTAGAACTCTTACCTTGGTTCCTAGGTGTTCAATTTTTCTTTCTGGCTGCCTTTAAGGAGTTCTCTCATCTTTGTTTTACCTCCATCTAATTGTGGTACATTGTTAGGTGCTGTCGAGTCAGGTCCGACTCATAACGACCCTCATAGGGTTTTCAATGGCTGACTGCTTCGGGATTGCCTTGGGAGTGGATTGCCAGGTCCTTCTCCCATTTACGTGGTACTGGGAATTGAACTCGGGACCTCAGAGACTGCAGTGAGGTACGGGGCTGGAATTTAGCTCAGTTGGTAGAGTGCTGCTCTACAGTCTCTGAGGTCCCGAGTTCGATATCCCAGCATTGCAAAATGGGAGAAGGATGTGGCAACCCACTCCCAAGGCAATCCCAAAATAGTCAGCCATTGAAAACCCTATGAGGGTCACTATGAGTCAGATACTGACTTGACAGCGCCTAACAACAGTTGTGGTACATCTAGGGGTGCATGTGAATGAGTTTTGTATTTTTTTTGCTTAGGATTCTCCAAGCTTCTTGGGTTGTGGATAGTGATTTTTATGATCTTTATAAATTTAGCAGCCATGATCTGTTCAGATATTTCTCTCTTGACCCTTTTCCTTTTTGGACTCCATGTACGCAGACGCTGACCATTTCATTTTGCTCATAACTCCCATGGGCTTGTTCTGCTCTTTTTGTTTGTTTTTCCATTATTGCTTTTCTGTCTTTCTGTGTCAGTCTGGAAGATTTCTATTAACCTTCTTTCAAGTTTCCTGATTAGTTGTGTCCTGTCTGCTGACCAACCCATTGAAGGAATTCTTCATCTTTGATGTTGTGGGTTTCCCCCCTCACATTTCCACTTTACTATCTTTTTATAGTTTCCCTCTCTTTACTGTATTTCTCCATCCATCCATCCATTAATATTGGCCTCCTTCGTCAGAAAATCCTTTAACACACTAATCGTGGTTATTTCACAATCCCAATCTGATAGTTTCCAGATGTGGTCACCTCCAAGAAGCACTGGACAGTCGCCTGCAGTCCAAGATGCAGGATCATCTCCTGCCCCACCCCCTGGAAGTGTCAGGCCTTGGCACTGCATGAGCAAAGGTCTAGGAAAATGCATGAGCGCCATGTCTGCCCCTGCCGATCACTTCCTGCTGCCGCCCTACTAAGCACATCTCCCTCTGGGCTCGTCCTCATTCACGAACACCCACTAGAGAGCCATAAAAAAGAGACTGCACAGGAGTGTAATTTCCAGTTACAACCACTCTGACCTTTTGCCTCTTGAGCTTTTTTTTAAACATTTGTTTCTTTTATTGTTCAGTTCTGAAATTGAGGAGCGAGTATCCAGCCAGGGGGAAGGGATACACATTGTTTCATATTAGAGGAAATGGACCGTGAAGGATTACCTGTGTTTCTCTTGGTTGTAAAAATGTCAAATAGGTACTAAAACGATAAACAGCTAAGTAATTGTTACTTATAGTTCTTTTTCCACAGGAAAGAACAGTGGAGAGCTGAGGAATTACTTGTTCAGTCCAACTGAATCTTTCTTGGGAAAACAAAATGATAGTGACCTCAGAAACTGGTTTCTTTATATCTTTTTCTTTTTTATAGTAATTTTTAGTTGTTGTTGTTGTTAGCGACCCTATGTACAGCAGATCGAAACACTTGCTGATTCTGTGCCAGGCAAACGATCTCATTTATGTTTAAGCCCATTGTTGCAGACACTGTGTCAATCCGCCTGGTGGAGGGTTTTCCTGTTTTGCGTTGACCTGCCACTCTTCCAAACATGATGTCCTTCTCCAGGGATTGTTCTCTCCTGACTACATGTCCGAAATATGTAAGATGCAGTCTGGCCATTTTTGCTTCCAAGGAGCACTCTGGTTGTACTCCTTCTAGGACAGATTTGTTGGAATTTTTAGTTAGTCTACAATTTAATGGATTTCGTTATGACATTTCCATATATGCATACCATTGTACCTGGCTCATGTTCTCCTCCCCCATTACCCTCTCATGACCCACGTTCCCCCTCTGATTCTCTTCTTTCCCACCAATGGTCTTCCTTCTGCTTGCGTGCCTTGTTTATATTTATGTGTGTGTATATACATTTATTTATATTTACATGTTGTTGCTGTTGTTAGGTGGCGTTGAGTCGGTATCTGACTCATAGCGACCCTCATAGGGTTTTCGATGACTGACTGTTTCAGGATTTCCTTGCGAGTGGATTGCCAGGCCCTTCTCCCATTTTTGAGGTGCTGGGAATTGAATATATTTACATATCATATATATAAATCCAGATTTTTGCCTTTGAGAGCAAAACGTGATATTTCTCTTCCTTTCTCCAATCACCCTCTCTTATTGCTCCTTCATCCCTCTCTTTAGCCTTTTCCCTCCTCTTACATAGTCCCCCTTCTACTTTCATGACCTATATAAAGATATTGAATATGTATTGAAATCTAGCATCTACATATGAGAGAAAACGTGATGTTTGTCTTTCTATGTCTGGCTTATTTCACTTAAAATCATGATCTCTAGGTCCATCTATTTTCCAGCAAATGCCATATTCATCCTTCTTTATGGCTGAATAAAATTCCGTGGGGCATATATACCACATTTTCCTTAACCATTCATCTTTTGATGGACACTCGGGTTGATTCCATATCTTGGCTATGGTAAACAGTGCTGCAGCAAATATGAATGAGCAGGTATCTCTCTGGTATGTTGACTTCGATTCCTTTGAATATATACCCAGGAGTGGTGTAGCTGGGTCACATTGTGGTCCCATTTTGAACCTCCACAGGGATTTCTATAGAGGCTGCACCAACCTACATTCCCACCAGCAGGCGACAAGGATTCCTTTCTCTGTATCCTCGCCAGCACTTGTTGTTGTTTGTTGTGTTGATGGTAGCCATTCTGACTGGAGTGAGTTGGTGTCACAGTGTAGTTTTGATTTGCGTTTCCCTGATGGCTAAGATGTTGAACATTTTTTCATATGCTTATCGGCCATTTGTGTTTCTTCTTTTGAGAACTGTCTCCTCAATTCACTTGCCATTTTAATTGGGTAATTTGCTTTTTTAGTGTTTAATTCCTCTTGAGTTTTAAATCACACATTTCCAGGAAAAGTTAGGTCATTAAAGTTCTAGAATGCAATGAATCTGTTGTGAGAGCAGGGCTACACTCAGGTGGGCACCACAGGGCAAGGGTCCCATATGGCAGCCCCTCACCACCATCTGCTCTCACCCTATAGATGGGGACTGGGGTTTAGCTCAGTTGGTAGAGCTCCACTCTGTGGTCTCTGAAGCCCTGGATTCGATCCCCAGCATGGTGAAAATGGGAGAAGGATGTGGCAATCCACTCCTGAAGCAACCCTGAAACAATTAGCCATTGAAAACCCTGTGAGGGTTGCCGTGAGTCAGACACAACTTGATGGCACCTAACAACAACAATGAATCTATTGTGTGTGTGTGTGGCTATTTTTTTTGCATGCTCATCTGCTTGCTAACGTGGAAGAAAGAACAGTGCTAATTCCCAGAGACTGCACTGCCCCTATCATCAGTTGCTTCCCATCTCTCTCTGTGCCAGCCCTTATCCAGCTCCATTTCTTCTATTGCAATTTCAGTGCCACCTGAGCAAACCCCTGTGGTCCAGGACTGCTACCAGGGAGATGGGCAGAGTTACCGAGGCACGTCTTCCACCACCATCACAGGAAAGAAGTGTCAGTCCTGGTCCTCCATGACACCACACCGGCACGACAAGACCCCACAGAAGTACCCTAACGCGTATGTCTTTGATTTGGGCTGAAATACTAAGAGGAGCAATAGCCGCGTGAGATTTCTGAAAAATGAACCAGGCTTGATGCAAATTTTTGAGGAGCAAATTTCTCTGAGGTCTAGAATGGGCAGCAAAACGTCTCAGGAACCTAGCTTCTGAGCAAAGAGTGTGAGAGAAGAGAAGCGATAGGCTGGCTATCGTTCCTGAGCAGTTTTGTGAAAGCGGGGGCGGTATATGGAGGTGGTGACTTCACACTAGTGGAAAGCGCAGAAAAACAAGGGCCCAAAGTTTAGAAACAACCTGTTCTCTGCCATGCTGGAAGGATCAACACAGTCTTCCAGCTGTGGAATTCTCCCATCCAACCCCAAACCCCTGAAGTGAACTTTGTGGTGTTCACCACAGTGTCTCAGGTCACGCGTCCATATTGGTATGGTATCTCTCTCTCTCTCTTTCTCTCTCTCTCATTCTCTCCCTATAATTTCCCCTGGATGGGCTCACTGGGTCTTGAGCGCCAGTAGTCTGAAGGGATGTGAGTTTCCAGGAGAGCTAAAGCAGGAAGGCAGGGGAGAGGCAGGAAGCATAGAGAAGCTGAAGGGCACAGTCGATGGACACAAGGCCCAGTCACATCTGACCAGACAACCTTCCCACCATAAATGGCCTTGGCCTACAGGAAAGAGCCTATTTTCCCATGATGGACAACAGGCAGTGCAGCCCTGAGAGCTTGAGAATGAAAACCAAGTGAGGTCAACCTGTTAAGTCATTGGCTTCTTCCCTGGCACCACAGCCTGCACCAAGGGGCAAAGAGATGGACCAGAGCAGACCGTCATTGTCTAGAGTCTGGGGAGCTGGGGAGCTGGGATTTTCTAGGCTGGACAGTCATGAGCGAGGCTCTAGAAATGTGCACAGAGGGCCTCTCACTGCACACTGCACACAGAGAGGCAGAGATTCCATGAAGAAAGCAGGACCATGAACTACTGGGGGAAGAACAACCCTCGGTGAGCTTCATGGAGCTTCATGGTGAGCTCATGTAGCACTGAGAGACAGCTGAGCTCTCATGAGAGGAGAGACCTCACTGAGCACTGGTGACATTCTGTAAGGCCCCAGGGAAGCCATGCTTTAGGAGGACGGTTAATGTACTCCTAGAATAAAGGTTTCTCTAGAAATACCCTAACAAAAGCAACCTTAAAAGGATCAAAATGACCCAGAAGTGAATTAACCGCCTGCCAGGAGAACATTCATCCCTCTTTAGAAATAAACAGTAAAATCAAGTTTCTCAGTAATATGACAACGATATTGTCTAGCGTAAGTTTTAAAACTTACTAGACATACAAAAAATTAAACATGATCCATACCCAGGAGAAAAAAGTCAGTCAACAGGAACAGACCCAGAAATGATAAACCTGACAGAATTAGAAGAAAAATTTAAATGTAAAAGCACATGATTGTGTTTAAGGATTTAAAGAAAAATATGGGTCTAAAAGAAACAAATGGATAATATCAAGAGAAAGGAAAATTATAAAAAAGACTAATGGAAATTAAAGAACTAGAAAATGTACATATTGTGAATAAAAAATTCACAGATGGCTTTACCATCACAGTAGAAACTAGAGAAGAAAAAGTTAACTCGAAAATAATGCAACAGAAGCTATACAAACTGCTGCACACAAAAAGATCAACTGCCCCCTCCCAGAAAACCCTAGCATCCAGAACCGCTAGAAAAGTATCCAAAGATCCAATATATATGCAAAGCAAGCTCCAGAAGGAGAGCTATGGGGGAAAAAGAACTTGAAGCAAAGATAGCTGAAAAAATTTCTAAATATGAAGAAAACTCAGATTCAAGCAGCTCATTGACTCAGAAGTAGGAGTAAGAAAAAAAAATAAAACTACATTGTTTACCCATGTACATCATAATTAAATTGTCAAAAACCAAAGACAAAGAGAAAATTCTTATAAGAAGCCACAGAAAAAAGGAGACATTTACATAGAGGAACAGTGATAGAAATGAATGATGCCTTTTCATTGTTTCTAGGCAAGATGGAGATAATGGAATAACATTTTTAATGTGATAAAAAGGAAAAAAATGTCCTACCAACATAAACTCTTGATCCAGTAAAAATGTCCTTTAACATTAAAGGCATATTCTGCCACCCCTAAAACAAATAAGCAAATAAATACACTGAAAGAATTTTTTTTAACCAATAATTCTATATGATAACAGATGTTTTTTTAAAAAAAGCTATTTAAGTAAAAGAAAAAAAAATAATACCAGATGGAAACTTGAATCAATATTAACAATGAATAACTCTGGAAATGGTAAATATGAATGTTAATGTAAATAACTTAGTTGTCTCATTTCTTAATTTCTTTAAGGGATAATCAGTAGCCAGGCATAATAGTGCATGACTGTAATCCCAGCACTTGGGATGCTGAGGCAGGAGGATTGAGTGTTTGAGCCAGCCTGGTTTATATAAAGTGAGACCTTGTCTCAAAAAAAAAAAAAAAAAAAAAAAAAAAAAAAAAAAAAAAAAAAAAAAAAAAAAAAAAAAAAAAAAAAAAAAAAAAAAAGAAAAGAAAAGAAAAATGAGGAAGAAGAAGAAGAGGAGGAAGAGGAGAAGAGGAGGAATAAGGAGAAGGAGAAAAAGAGGAAGAAAGAGGAGGAGGAGAAAAAGACAGTGAGAAGAGATACAAAATGATAACAATATGTTGTTATTTTAATATATGTAAAAGCAAAAATTATGGCAATAGTACCATAAATAACTTAAGGGTAAATAGGAGTACAATGTTTCTTCTTTTAGCCATGAAGTTATGCAATATGAATATATGGTTGAATGTGATAGATTAAAGAGGGATATTATTGAATGTGATAGATTAAAGAGGGATATTGTAAATCCTACAGCAACCATAATAACTTAAACTTACAGGAATAAATAATAACAAGAATACTCAATTCATCTAAAAGAAAAGAAGAAATAAAATAGAAGATCATGGTACAAAAAGAAAATACACAGCATTATGATAAGCATAATCTGAACCACACTGTGAAGATATTAAATGTACATTGCCTGAACACTTCAATTAAAAGGCAAAGACTGTCAAGTTGAATGAAAACCAAAGTCCAGTGATGTTTTCTTTATAGTAGTTGTTCTTTAATTGGAAAGTTAAAGACCTATGGAATCCAGTGAAACCTGGGGAAATGATATATCAGGAAAATACGAGTCAAAAGAAAGCTGGAATGGTTGTGTCAATATCAACCAAAGTAGATTTCAGGACAGGAAATAATATCAGAGAGAAAAAGGATATTTCACGGGTAGCCAGGGTTCATTCATCAAGGCTTACCAGTGCTAATGTGCTGTATCCTGATAACAGAGCTTCAGATTCATGAAGCAGGAACTGACAATACTAAGGAGAGAAAGAGATAAGCCACAGGTTTAGACAAACATTTCCTCACTTTTCTTCCATTTGGCTATAAATCCTCCCCAAAGTATTATAGAACGAATAGGAAAAAAAAAAAAAAAAAAAACAGAAAGGATATAGACATTTTAAAGTAAGATGTCAGCTACCCTAATACTACACCCCACTACAGAATCACGAGTGTGCATGAAAGTCTCCAAGTGCGCCATGCTTAGCTGTAAAGAAAGTCTCAATAAATTTAAAAGGATTAAAATAATACAGAGTGTGTCTCCTACCACTATGGAATTAAGTGAATTTTCTACTATATGACTAACAAAAATTCCCAAGTATTTGGAAGTTAAGCAACATATTTCTTTAAAATTTTTTTATTAGTAATTTTTAATGTGCAACTGAATGGGTCTCATAATGACATTTCTATACATGCATTTCATTGTACATTGCTCAGATTCACTTCCTCCTAACCCTCTCAGGACCCCCTTCCCATTCTCTCCCACGCCACCAATAATCTCCCTTCTACTTGCATGTCAGTTTTTTTCCTTTCAGTATGTTATTGTTATTAGGTGCCACTGAGTTGGTATCCAGCTCACAGTGACTCTATATATAACAGGTGAAACAGTATTGTTAGTGACTCTGTGCTATTCATAGGGTTTTCAATGGCTGATTGTTTTTTGGGAGTGAGTTGCCAGGTCCTTCTCCCAAGCCTATAGCGCCTGGTGTTCCCAGGTGGTCTTCCATCCAAGTACTAACCAGGCCCCACCCTGCTTAGCTTCTGAGATCTGATGGGATCGGATGCCACAGTGATATGGCATAGACCTTTTAAGTATATCCATCTATATATATATACATCTCAATTTTGTTGTAAGGGCAACTTACATTATATTTTTTTTCTTTTCTCCCACTACCCTTTCTTCTCGCCCCCTCCCTTTATTCTTTAGTCTTTTATATTTCCCCGCTTAGGTCCCATCTGCTTTCACGTAAACAACATATTTCTAAATAATCTATGAACCAAAGAAGAAATCACAAAGGAATTTAGAAATACTTTAAACTGAATAATAGTAAAAACATAGTATATCAAAATTTGTGATTTGCAGCTAATGTTTTGAGGGTTTTATAACTTTAAATATTCTTATTAGAAAATTGAAACACTTAAAACTCAGGAAGTTAAGCCAGAAGTTCTCAAAATATTGTCTTGAAACTTGAGAGTTCCTGAGATCCTTCCAATCTATGGAGTTAAAACACTTCCAAAATTTAAAAGATCTTATTTTCCCTGTTCATCTTCATTTTTTTCACATGTGTAGAGTGGGGTTTTCTAGAAGCTACATAATGTGTGATGTCATCTCATTGATGGCCAATGGGATATGTGATTGCACATTCTTATTTCAAAAAATCCTGTTTTAGTTTCAATGCAGTGAATATTTATAGTATATATCATAATATGAAGGCTATTTGGGAATCCCCAATACTTTGTAAGAGTGTAAAGAGGTCCTGAAGATCAAAAACTTTGACAACAGTTGATCTAAGATAGCAACAAGAGACTGTAGAAGAGGAAAAACAAAGAAAACCCAAAGTAAGGAGAAGAAAGGAAACTATAAAAATGAATGAAATTCAGTATAATAGAAAATAGACAAATAGTGGAGTAAGTCAATGAAACAAAAGTCAGTTCCTTGAAGAGATCAATATAACTGATAAGCCTCCAGCTAAGATGACCACAATAAAAGAAGAGAACACAATTGCCAACATCAGGAATAGGAGAGGAGAGGAGGCATCACTACAGAATCCTACAGATATTAAAAGATGATAAAATATTAATAACGACTTTATGTTAATAAATTCAACTACTTAGATAATACAAAATAACTTTTTAGGAAAAAATTAAATCAGAAATTCTATAAATTGATATTCTTAACAGTCTGACATCTATTAAAGAAAACAATGAATATATTCTTTAATGTATTAACATATATTAACAAATGAAAATCCTCAGAGAAAATTCCAGACCCAGATGGTTTCACTGTAAGTTTTACCAAGAACCCAAGGTGGAAATAATACCAATTCTTCACAATTTCTTACAGAAAATAATGAAAGAGGGAAGACTTTTCAACTCAATTTATGAGCCTCCAAAAGCCCAGATACAGAAAATAGACAAGGATAGTGTAAAAAATCCCACAGAAATATAGAACATTATGTATTATGAACATAAAAAAGACTTAAAAATTAATAAAACTGAATCCAGCAAGAATACAAAGTTGATCCAATATTTGCAAAACAATCAGTGTAATCCAAACATGTCGACAGAATAAAAGTGACAAATCATATGATTGTATCAGTAGATGTAAAAAAAAATTGACAAAATTCTACACTCATGTAGAGTAAAAAAGTCCTCCCAAACTAAGAATAGAAGGGAACTTCTTTATCCTGATCAGGGGCATCTCCAAAAACTTTCAGCCAACACCATATTAATGTAAAAAATTAATGCTTCCTTTCTGAGATTGAGAGAAAGAAAAAAGATGTGGGCTTGCAGTACTGTTAGTCAACATTTTACTCTCCAATGGTCTCAGCCATTGCAATGAGAGAGAAAGAGAGAGAGAAAGAGAGAGAGAGAGAGAGAGAGAGAGAGAGAGAGAGAGAGGCAGGCAGGCAGGCAGGCAGGCAGGCACCTAAAGTTTTTAAAGGAAGAAGTAAAACTGTCTATATTCACAGAAAACTTGATTGATGGATATAGTTTTGAAGACCAATAAGAGAATTTTGCATGATCAAAGAATATAAAAGTATATGCAGGGTCAATATCAAAAATTAATTATATTTCTATACACTAGCTATGATTAATTGGAAAAGAAAATGCCAAAACAGTATCACCAGTAATCATGTCAAAACCACAAAATATTAGTGATAAATTTGTCAGAACATGCCTGAGAAGTGTACACTGTATAAACATTGTTTATACATGGTATAAATGTTGTTTATACACAGTATAAACATTGTTGAGAAAAAATTTAGAAACTAAATAAAGATATACATGTGTATGGATCAAAAGGTTCCATATAAATTCTTATCGGATTGATCCATGGATTCATCAAGTTGATTTTTGGATTCATCCCACACCTAAGCAAAAATCCAGCCATCTGTTTTCAGAAAGAGGGACCAGATTTATATGCAAAGGTCTGAGAATCACCAAGACAGTCTTTCAACAGGAGAACACAGTTGGAGGACTTACATACCCTCATTTGAAGCCTTATAGAGTGGGCTGGGATTTAGCTCAGTTGGTAGAATGCTGTGCTTCAGTCTCTGAGGTCCCGAGTTCAATTCCCAGCACCGCAAAAATGGGAGAAGGGCCTGGCAATCCACTCCCAAGGCAATCCAGAAACAGTCAGCCATTGAAAACCCCATGAAGGTCGCCATGAGTCGGATAGCGACTCCACAGCACCTAACAACAACAACAACAACAAAGATACAGTAATCAAGACCCTGTGGATTGGCAAAATGTATACCAACGAAAAGAGACCATATAGAAACAACTATGATAACTATACGGCCAATTGATCTTCCAATACAAAGGCAATTCAATGGGTAAAAGAGAGCTTTTTCCAAAATAGTTCTGGAAAAATAGCTATCCATAAAGGAATCCAAAACAAGATAAAATGAAACAAACAAGCAAGAAACTCCAAAACAAGAACAAAACAACCTCACAACAAAATCAAGCCTCAATTTCTACTTGGTATCTCAAATTAATTTGAGGTGATCTTAGATCTAAATGTAAAAGTTAAACGCAGAGCTGAAATATAAAGTTTGTAGGAAAAACACATAAGAGAATATTTTTACAATCTTGAGGAAGGTGAAATTGTTTTAGAAAGGACCTCAGAAAATATTAACTGTAAAAATTATATCTACAGCCTTATGACTCTGGCATCCAATGTGGTCAGATCTTGGAAGCTAAGCAGGGTTGGGCCTGGTTAGTCCTTGGATAGAAGACTGCCTGGGAACACTGGGTGCTGTAGGCTTGAGAGAAGGACCTGGCAGCCCACTTCTGAAACAGTGAGCCATTGAAATCCCTATGAATAGCAGAGAAGCACTGACATAGTCCTGGGCGTGGCACAGTGTTGAATAGTGTTTTGTTCTGTTGTATATAGGGTTACTATGAGTCAGGCCTGATTCGACTACACCTAACAACAACATAAAAATTATAACTTTGGCTTTCATAAAACAAAAACTTCTGCTAAACAAAAGCCGTTGCCTAGGAAAATAAGTAGATGCAGACTGAGAGAAAAATTCCTCTCATTGCATTTATCTGACAAATGGCTTGTATCCAGAATATAAACATTCTTCCCAGTCACTAACAAAGAAGACAAGCAACCTAATAAAAATGGGCAACAAACTCAAATAGGTATTTCCCAGGGGAAGATGTACAAATGGCCAATAAGCACTTGAAGAAATGTGCAACATCTTAGCCATCAAAGAAACAAGAATTATAACCTTAATAAGATCCAACCAACACCCAATGGAAATGGCTATTATTAAAAAGGTAGACAACTAAATGGGTGTCAAGGATGCGGCACAAAAATGTGTAATTGTTATACATACTGTTCTATGTATAAAATGGTACAACCGCTTTGGAAATCAATCTGATGTCTTCTCATATAGTTACTTAGACATGCATCTACCCTTCAAACCTGCACTTCTTTTCCTAAATATTTACCTTGTTGTTGTTGTTAGGTGCCGTGGAGTCAGTATTCAACTCATAACGACCCTGTGTACAACAGGCAAAACACTATTGTCAGTGCTTCTCTCCCGTTCATAGGGTTTTCAATGGCAGATTGTCTTTTGGGAGTGGGTTGCCGGGTCCTTCTCCCAATACTTACCTTAGGGAAATGAAAACATAAATCCTTAAAGAGATACGCAGAAATATCCACAGCAGCTTTATTTATATTATCCCCAAACTATAAACCATTCCAATGACCATAAAGAACTAAGAAAATGAATCAATAGTTTTGGTCTAGTTATACAATGGATAATTCCGCAATGAAAAGGAACAAGTTACCGGTACTCACAACTAGCACACATGGAGCTCAAAGGTATTATATTATGGAAAGAAACCAGATATAAAAAGTGCATATTCTGTACGAGTCCATTTATATGAAGTTGTAGAAGAGGTTAACAATGTAGGAAGAAAGGATCCCACAGTATTTGCCTCTGGAAGCCGGTAGCAGAGACAAGTGTTCTGTCATGATAAGGGCGTGGGTTACACACGCGTATGTGTTCATCAAACACGTCCAACTCTGTTTCAGATCTGTGCCTTTCTCTAGTTGGAAAGCACACGGCAATGAAAAGAAATTGCAGGCATCTCTTTCGAGCATGAAGGCTTTCCTACAACCAGTTGCTTAGGAATCCATGGACTGGCCTCCCCACACTGTGAACGCTGGTTTGAGACCATGTCACTTATCTATAGCCTCTCTGGACACAGAGTTGGGTTCCCATACATGCCTCCACTTTCCTCGGATAGCCCAGGTCATGGTGCTGATGGAAAGGGGGCTCTAAGGCTGAGGATTCTGGGGTTGGTGTTCTCAGGAGACCCCGGGGAGCAGGAAGCTGCATCTTCAAGTGCACCCCAGGACCTCACCTGCTATGCTCTTATTCAATATTTTTCTCATGTTTCCCTAACCACTGAGCCCCCTCAGAACCTCTAGTGTACCTAAACATTGCCCCATCCTCTCCTTCTGATTGTTTTTTTTTAATCTCATTCCCTAATCCCCCGGTCCCTGAGTGTCTGCAGCAGGCAGGGGAAGGACCGAGAGCAGGCGAGGATTCCTGCCCATAAGCACATCCTATAGAAACGACAGCCTGCAGTGGTAGCCCTGTGGCATCCGATACCGTCAGATCTTGGAATCTAAGCAGGGCAGGGCCTGGTTAGTACCTGGATGGGAGACCACCTGGGAACACCAGAAGCTGTAGGCTTGGGAGAAGGACCTGGCAACCCTCTCCCAAAAATCAATCTGCCATTGAAAACCCTATGAACGGCACAGAAGCACGGACAATAGTGTTTCCCCTGTTGTACAGAGGGTCGCTATGAGTCGGATACCGACTCGACGGCACCTAACAACAACAACACAGAAACGACATCTTACCTGCAACCTAGTCTTCCAGGCCGGTTTTCATAAGTCTTTCGAACTCAAACCCACTTGGTCTATGTGATACCACATTGACAGTGATATTACTTTCACAATATTCTTTGATTGTAAATGTGGAACATTTTAGCTACATTATAAGGAAATAAACCAAGGGAGCTGGCCTGGGAATGTTGCCATCTTGTATGTCATTTCGTCCCTGGCGTAATAAGTTTTATTTCCAAGTTATATATTCCCATGTATTCATATATAGATAAATGTAGATTTGTGTGTGCTTTAACAGATTTAAGTTGTACTTCAAAATCATTGTGTATTTGGCAGAATGTGGAAGGAGGATATGGTGATGTTCTTTTACACGTTTATATATTGCCTAACGGGAGAAGGACATGGCAACCCACTCCCGAGGCAATCCGGACACAATCAGCCATTGAAAACCCTGTAAGGGTTGCTATGAGTTGGACACGACTTGATGGCACCTAACAACAACAACATATTGCCTCCGTTTTTTTTTTTTTTTTTTTTTTTGCGGTACTGGGGGTTGAACCCAGGGCCTCGTGCCTGCATGCTCTGCAAGTGCTGGACCACTGAGCTGCACCTCAGCCCATTTTTTTTTACTTTTTGAGACAGGGTCTCGCTAAATTACGCAGACTGCCTCTGGTCTCGAACTTGCAATCCTCCCGCCTCCGCCTCCTGAGCCGCTGGGATTACAGGCGTGCGCCACCGCGCCCGGGTTGCCTCAGTTTTTATAGAGAGGATGTGCTACATTTCACTAGGACCATTTGCTCTTGTGGTATTACTATTGCACATTGAATGGGAATATTTCAAAGTCACTTGTGAACGCTCTTGGTTACAACGAAATGACCGAATCCCCCACTTCGGCTGACCTTTTTGTTCTGGGATTCACAGAGGCTTGACAATGAACTACTGCCGGAACCCGGACGCAGACAAGAGTCCTTGGTGCTACACCACCGACCCGAGCGTCAGGTGGGAGTACTGCAACCTCAAGAGATGCTCGGAGGCAGGGGGGAGCATGGTGGAATCCGCAACCCCTGCCCAGGTGCCCAGTGTGCAGCCCACTGCTGAGCCAGGTGAGCAGTCCGGGCCCAGAGGTCCAGGGAGGACCTGGATATGGAGATGGGAAGAGATGGACGATCTTACTGGTGCAGAGGCTTCCATGCAGCACACGGAGGCCAGCATGGATGGATGGTGTGCTACGGTTTGGGAGCCTTGGTGCCGTGACTGTGATCGTGGGTGGAGAGTGGGTGGCCGCTTTCCTTACTGCTGGGCCAGTCCTCCAGGCCTTCTATCTTACTATTGCCATTGCTGTAAAACTGGGTTATCTTAGCTTCTTAGCTTCTTACCCTTTCTAACCGCCTCCTGGGGCTGGGATTTAGCTGAGTTGGTAGAGCACCGCTCTGCAGTCTCTGAGGTTCCGAGTTTGGTTCCCAGCACCACAAAAATGGGAGAAGGACGTGGCAATCCACTCCCAAGACAATCCCAAACCAGCCATTGAAAACCCTAGAAGGCCTCTATGAGTCAGACACGACTCCATGGCACCTAACAACAATAACAACAGCCTCCTAAATTTGTGATTATTTCCAAGCCAACAAGCGTTTCTGGTGCTTCTTAAACTCGATGGTGTCCCCTGTGATTTTCAGCATTCCAGGGCCCCGAGGGCTGTGATGCTGGGTCTGTCACCTCAGAGCAACCGACACTGCTGCATTTATTCCATACCTTGCTTTGTCTATGTGGTGTCACGTGACCACCCCCTTCCTTTCTTACAGACTGCATGTATGGGTACGGAAAAGGGTATCGGGGCAAGAGGGCCACCACGGTGACGGGCACTCCGTGCCAGGGATGGGCTGCCCAGGAGCCCCACACACACAGCATCTTCACGCCAGAGACAAATCCACAGGCGGGTCTGGAACGAAACGTAAGTAAGCCTTTGAGCCAAGTTCTGTTTTGCCTTTTGCAGATCAGTCCCTGAACAAGGTTGGGCTTGGGTTACAGAAGATCAGCCCAGACTCATCTTTGGTTTTGGGGGAAAAGAAGGGAGGGAAAAAAGTGGTGACATTCCAGGGGAACACAGCTGAGACCGTGGCTGGGGTCAACGGCACGGGAAGGGCAGGGAACACACTGCCGCGGTCGTGGGTCCCAGGCCCCTCACCTCCCCTTTGTAACATTTCTCACACGCTGCTTTTATTGGGTGTAGCTTCTCATGTCTAGTGTTTGTCCTCTAGTGACCAAAGATGTCCTTCAAGACATTTTCTTCAGACTTTTTAAGGAAAACAGTTGGGTGGTCCATCAGGAATCCCCTCTGTAGGATTTCCCCCTTGTCACTCTCTCTGGGATGGTTTACTTTGGCGATATGTTGGGGGTAGGGGTGTCTGAGATTTAGGCAAAGCCAAAGTATTTTCCCACTCACTCACTCACCGCTCTACACAGATGTGTGTGTGTGTCTTGGGGGGCCTTGTCCCATACCAAATTCTCCACCACAGAGTGCCCTACCTTACTTCAGCTGAATTTATTCACTGTCTACCTGGAGAGAGGCCAGACCCCACCGCCTGTGGGCTCAGATCCATATGACTGTCACCACTTCACATGCCAGTGCAAGCTCCTGGTTGTGACCTGCAGTTCGGACTGTAATTTGGGGTTCTCGTGACCTTCTCCTCAGGTCTGATTATTTTCTAGAGAGCCTCACAGAACTCGGGGAAACATTTCACTTGAGTTCACCCCCCCTTTTATAAAGGGTATTACAGAGGATGCAGACGAGCAGCCAAGGAGAGAAATAAGATGATTAGAAGGGAGACATCCCAGCTGGGTGGCAGTGGCGCACGCCTGTAATCCCAGCATCTCGGGAGGCGGAGGCAGGAGAATCGCAAGTTTGAGACCAGAGGCAGTCTGTGTAACTTAGGGAGACCCTGTCTCAAAAAGTGAAAAAAAAAAAAAAAAAAGGGCTGGGGGCGCAGCTCAGTGGTCCAGCACTTGCAAGGCATGCAGGCATGAGGCTCTGGGTTCAACCCCCAGTACTGCAAATTAAAAAAAAAAGAAAGAAAGAAAGAAAGAAAGAAATGAGATATCCGGCAGAAATGCTTCCAAATATTAGGTGTCTAGTAGGCATGGGGAAGCATGCGGGAAGGGGCGGAGCTTCCCTGTCCCCTCGGGTCACACCACCCTCCAGCACTTCTGTGTTCTGCTCCTGGGAACCTCTGGGAACCCAGTCCTTTGGGTTTCAATGGAGGCTTCCGCACATCAGCACCATTGGTTACCACTTTGGCCTTTGGCGATCAACTTAACCTTTAGCTCCTCTCCCTTCCCTGGAGATCAGAAGGTGGGGCTGACAGCCTCAACCTCTAATCACAGCGTGGGGGCCACTGGCAACCAGCACCCATCCAGAGGCCACCCAGGAGCTCCTAAGTGGCCTCATTAGCACAGCAGATGCTCCCATCACTCAGGAATTTCCAAAAGGTTCCGGAGCTCTGGTTCAGACAGGAAATCAATTGCAAAGGTCTTGGAGCCTCGTGTCAGAAACTGCCGGGGCAGAGACCACATGTAAGCTTGTAATATCACAGTATTGGAAAAGCCAGACGCTGCCTTTCTGTCCGGATCTGTGGAGAACACACGATCCGTGGGAATAAATGTTTCTGAATCAGCAAGATTTCATTGGGGGGAGAAATTTGACACCACCCAGGGATGAGACAAATCAGTAATGGCCCACCGTCCCTGATGGCTGGCTCCCACCTCTCCCTGACCCAGGCTCCTGGAGGGAGACCCCCTCTATCTGTGTTCTGCCTTTAGACCCTTCAGGGTGGCCACTCTCTGCCCAGGGCGTGGCCTCTGGGCTGGAGGTCCCTTTGAGGAAGGAC
Source organism: Pedetes capensis (assembly GCA_007922755.1). Lineage (NCBI taxonomy): Eukaryota > Metazoa > Chordata > Mammalia > Rodentia > Pedetidae > Pedetes > Pedetes capensis. Next base: position 59,371 of record VMDO01010320.1, read on the forward strand.
AACTGACCACAGCATTCTGAGGCAGAGGCCTTATGAACTATGAAAAAATAACTTTGCCAGAACAGTAAGAAGGAAGGAAAGAAAAAGGAGAGTTCCCTCACACCTCCGGAGGGCAGGCGTGGCAGGTCTGTGCCTTGGGACACTGTCCCTCCTCTGCCCCAGGTGAGCCTTATCTCAAACCCCTGCCTTCTTTCAGTATTGCCGCAACCCTGACGGGGACATCAACGGTCCTTGGTGCTACACCATGAATCCCAGAAAACTTTTTGATTACTGTGATATCCCTCAGTGTGGTAAGTCACTTCCTTTTTCTTTTTTTTTAAATAAGGAAACAGCTACTCAAATAGTTCAGTGATCACCTCCTCAACAAGGATCTGGAAAACCAGACAAATAAAACAAGAGCAGCAACAATGAACCCCAAACTCACAAAAGGGCTCTGAGCTGAGTGCTTCTGGGAGGCCCATGGGCATCTTGAATCTGTCACACTACTGGCCCCATTTATTACAGGAACACTTCTCCTTGCTACACACACACACACACACACACACACACACACACACACACACACACAAATGCCCATGCTTTCTTCCCTTGGGGGGGACAACTCTGATCTTCAGCAGACCATGGTTTGGATGGGTAGTGACGGCCATGATGGTGTAGTGTTCAAAACACAATGGCATTAAGTTGGAGTAACAATTATAAGGAACCACGTGTGCCAATCAAAAGCCTCTCATTGTAATGCCAAACTCTACCAATTTATTTTATCCATTCTCCTCCAAATAATGTTGTTGTTGTTAGGTGTCATAGAGTCGGTAGCCAACTCATAGCGACCCTATGTACAACAGGCAAAACACTATTGCCAGTGCGTCTCTGCTATTCATAGGGTTTTCAATGGTGGATTGATTTTTGGGACTGGGTTGCCAGGTCCTTCTCGCAAGCCTAAAGTATCTGGTGTTCCCAGGTGGTCTCCCATCCAAGTACTAACCTGGCCTGACCCTGCTTAGCTTCCGAAGTCTGACAGGATCAGATACCACAAGGCTACGGCTACAGGCCTCCAAATAATAAGAACGTACTTATATTTCCTTCAGAGGAGAGGGTTCTATGTTGTGTGCCACCACTGAACCTTAGAGAAAGGTTCCAAAAGTTGCATATGATCTTACTATTCAGTTCAGGCCTTGAGATGTCATAAATTCAGAGCCTGGCCATGAGCTGCAAATTCATCTTGAATTATATGACGGAAACTGTACCTCTGACTCAATGCGACTTCTCTCCCCCACATCCTCTCACAGAATCATCTGCATTTGATTGTGGAAAGCCACGAGTGGAGCCAAAGAAATGTCCTGGAAGGGTGGTGGGCGGGTGTGTGGCCAACCCTCACTCCTGGCCCTGGCAAATAAGTCTTAGAAACAGGTAAGAACATCCTCAGAAATGTTTTCTTCCATCCATCTCTGGGAGCCCCATAAAACTTTCATACCAAACCCACACAGCCGAAAGAAATATCATATATGTCTATATGTTCTCCTAAAGAGTATGTTACAGGCAGTGGTACACACCTGTAATCCCAGCGGCTTGGGAGGCAGAGCCAGGAGGATTGCAAGTTCGAGACCACAGGAAGTCTGTGTAACTTAGCGAGATCCTGTCTCAAAAAGTATATATATATATATGTATATATATATATATATATATATATACACACTTATATACATATATATACACTTATATACATATATATACACTTATATACATATATATATACACAAACATATATATATATATATATATATGTATATATATATATATATGTTTGGGGGTGCAGCTCAGTGGTCCAGCACTTGAAAAGCATGCAAGCATGAGGTCCTGGGTTCAACCCCCGGTACTGCAAAAAAAAAAAAAAAGAAAGAAAAGAAAAGAGTATGTTGCTGTTATGAGGTGCTCATTAGTTGAGTCTGACTCATTGTGGCCCTAGGTACAACAGAATAAAACACTAGCTGATATTTGACAGTGCTTCTCTGCTATTCATAGGGTTTTCAATGGCTAATTGTTTTGGGAGTGGGCTGCTGGGTTCTTCTCCCTAGTCTGTCTTAGTCTGGAAGCTCAGCTGGAACCTGTCCACCATGGGTGGCCCTGCTGGTATCTGAAATACTGGTGGTATAGCTTTCAGCACCACAGCAACACACAAGCCCCCACAGCACACCAAGCTGGCAGACACCTGGGGGAAGGAGTCTATAAAGTTATAAAAATTAAATTTTTTTTCTAGGTTCTCTATTTTGAAAATGACCAAAGCTGGAATTGTTTTTTAAACTCTAGACTGCTACCATTAAAATCTATAGGTGCAGGGACCTACATCAAACTCTGACATTGCTGGGAAAATATTGAAGACATCATTGGAGTTATACAGATATCCACTGGCACACTGTAAAAGGAAAAGAAAGACATTTGTAGAAATGTGGCACTTTGAGGGGGTGAGCAAGGATGGAATTACCTACAGTCTATCAGAGATGTCGTTGTTGTTGTTAGGTGCCGTCAAGTCAGTATCCGACTCATAGCAACCCCCTGTACAACAGGGGAAACACTATTGTCAGTGCTTCTCTGCTGTTCATAGGATTTTCAATGGCAGATTGATTTTTGGGAGTGGGTTGCCAGGTCCTTCTCCCAAGCCTGCAGCTTCTGGTGTTCCCAGGCGGTCTCCCATCCAGGTACTGACCAGGCCCAACCCTGCTTAGCTTCCGAGACCTGACGGGATCGGATGCCACAGGGCTATGGCTGCAGGCTATCAGAGATACGAGCTTTAAAAAATACTCTCGTCCACTCTTGAGAATCATTGAATTTAATGCAGAGGCTGCTCATCCATTTGCGAACGCATGAACAAATTGTAGTTTGTGATCCCTATTTAAGAGGGATCGATCTGATCCTAGGGAACCCAGGTGGTCTGAGCTGTCTTCTCGGTGGAACCTGCCTGTGGTAATAAGTTCACCTTTCCTGGTTGTGTCTTACAAAGCACATGTATGAAACAGGTTTGTGGCTGGCTGGATTGCTTTTGTGCGTGGCTCACTTCCACGTCAGAGAACCTGCACTCAATTGCCGTTCTACCCAAGAGCCTTCTCTTCAGGAGCATGGGGATACTGTCCGTACATGCCAGCACACACCACTGCCCTCTGTGGCTCTGTTCGTTTTCTTGACTTTATTGTTTAGTAACTCCTTGCTGGACAGAGCCTTCATCCTCCACATAGTGGAAATTCATTCCTTCCCAAATTGTCTGGCTGGTCTAGTTCCTGATCTATAGTTTGTTGTTGTTGTTAGGTGCTGTCAGGTCAGGCCTGACTCATAGTGACCCTGTCTGTGTACAACAAAACAAAGCACTCCCCAACACTGTGCCATGAGCACGATCTTTTTATGTTTGAGCCCATTGTTGTAGCCACTGTTTCTCATTTTGAGTTATGCCACATCAGCAAAATAAGGTCCCAGGGGCTTTACTCCATTCCCATCATTAAGATCAACTCTACTTCAAGAGGCAGTCCTTCCCCCAGTTGTCTTGAATGCCTTCCAACCTGGGGGGGCTCATTTTTTGGCACTGTATTTGACAGTGCTTCTCTGCTATTCATAGAGTTTTCAAGGCTAATTCTTTTGGCAGTGGGCTGCCGGGTCCTTCTCCCTAGTCTGTATTAGTCTGGAAGCTCAGCTGAAACCTGTCCAGCATGGGTGACCCTGTTGGTATCTGAAATACTGGTGGCATAGCTTTCAGCATCACAGCAACACGCAAGCCCCTCCAGCATGACAAAGCTGACAGACACATGGGGAACTTACATTTTAGCATGTTTGATATCAAACATGTACCATTTGTATTCTTTTTATTACAGTCTGGTTCAGAGTAGGTCACCTCATGGTTATGAGGAGCTGCTAAGCCAAAGCAGACTCCTATGAGTCACACTGGGCACCCTGAAGAATGATTCCTCAAGATCATTTTGCATAGCTCTTGTCAATAAGAAATGAAGGAAACCTCAAGGGAAGGTCTTTGGCTGGTGGATTCTATGGAAGTCCAGGGCTAACAGTTCCAAGGTACGGGTGTAGGACTTCATGATAGAGCCACCACCTCTTCTCTCTGGGGCTAGGTCAGGCCCCAGCTTCCCCTACACATCTTAAAGAGTGGTATAGATGGACCTTCTGGAAAATCCCACTGCTAAAGCATGATTAGCACCTAACAACAACAACAATCGTCCTATTGGGGGCTGGGATTTAGCTCAGTTGGTAGAGCACTGCACTGCAGTCTCTGAGGTCCCGAGTTCAATTCTCAGCACCGCAAAAATGGGAGAAGGACCTGGCAATCCCGAAACAGCCAACCATTGAAAACCCTATGAGGGTCGCTATATGAGTTGGATACCGACTTGATGGCACCTAACAACAACATCATCATCCTGTTGATGGGCTAATAGGCCTTTCTTTTGAGAATAGCAACATTATCAAAATTGAGCAAATGTGTCTTTCTGATTTTCTGTAGAATGGAGCAGAATAAATGGGCTGATTTGAATTAAAATCCTGTTTTGTTCTGCCTTTCCTAGAATTAAAAGGTGCTCTTGCGGCAGTGGTTGTTAGGTACTGTCGAGTCAGATCCGACTCATGGCAACCCTATGTACAACAGAACGAAACACTCCCCAACACTGCCACGCACACGATCTTTTTGTGTTTGAGCCCATTGTTGCAGTCACTATGTTAATCCATCTAGTTGAGGGTCTCCCTTTTTTTTTTTTTTTTTTTTTTTGACCCGCTACTCTCCCAAACATGATATCCTTCTCAAGGGAATGGTCCCTCTGGACGACATGTCTAAAATGTGTAAGATGCGGTCTAGCCATCCTTGCTTCCAAGAAGCACTCTGGTTGCCCTTCTTCTATGACTGATCTGTTAAGGTTCTCTTGGCAGACCATGGTATATTCAATATTAGTCTCCAGCACCATAATTCAAAAGCATCAATTCTTCTCCTGCCTCCCTTTTCAGTGTCCAGCTTTCACAACCATATGATGAGACTGAAAATACCATGGCATGAGTCAGGCACCCCTCCATCTACAATGTGACATCTTTACTTTTCAACACTTCTAAGACATCTTTTGCAACACCTTTTCCCAACGCAACACATCTTTTGATTTCTCGACTGCTGCTTCCACAGGTGTTGATTGTAGAACCAGGAAAAGCAAAATCTTGGACAATCTTAATCTTTTCTCTATTTATTGTGAAGTTGCATACTGACCAAGTTTCAAGGACTTGTTTTGCTGATGTTGAGGTGCAGTCCATACTGAGAGCTATGTTTTTTGATCTTCATGAGTACATGTTTCAAATCTTCTTCATTTTCAGCAAGGGGAGTTGTGTCATCTGCATAATGCAGGCTATTAATGAGTCTTCCTGCATAATGATCCTGGGTTTGTCATAAAGTCCAGCTTCTCGGACTATTTTCTCAGCATAGATATTGAAGAGGTATGGTGAAAGGATACAGCCCTGATGCACACCTTTCTTGACTTTAAACTAGTGTTTCCTTGTTCTGATTCAATGATTGCCTCCTGGTCCATGTATAGATTCCTCATGAATATAGTTAAATGCTTTGTATTCCCATTCTTCACAAAATTAGCCATAATTTGTTATTATCCACACAGTCAAATGCCTTTGCAAAGTGAATAAAACATTAATAGACATCTTCTGGTATTCTCTGCCTTTGGCTAGTATCTATCTGATATCAGCAATGACATCCCTGGTTCTACACCCTCTTTTGAATGCGGCTTGATTTTCTGGCAGTTCCTCCTCTATATATTGCTGTAGTCACTTTTGAATGATCTTTAGCAAAATTTTACTTACATGTGATATTAATGATATCATTCAATAATTTTCACATTCAATTGGATCCTCTTTCTTGGGAATAGGCATGAATATGGATATTTTCTAGTCAGTTGGCCAGCTACCTATTTTCCAAGTCTTTTAGTGTAAACAAGTGAGCACCTCCAGTGCTGTATCTATTTGCTAAAACATCACTACTGGTATTCCATCAATTCCTGGAGCCTATGTTTCACCAATTCCTTTAAGGCAGCTTCCACTTTGTCCTCCAGTACTATTGGTTCCTGATCATATGCACCCACTTGAAATGGTTGGTCATCCATCAATTCTTTTTGGTATGATAACTCTGTTTTGCTTTTCCTAGACTTAGACAGCATTTCTGTGGAGGCACCTTAATATCCCCAGAGTGGGTGTTAACTGCTGCTCACTGCTTGGAGAGGTACGTTGTGGGGTAACTGATACCATATGTTGTCCTAAAGACTTTTCTTTCCTTCCTTAGTTTCCTCCATCCCTGCCTGCCTTCCTCTAATGGCAGGGAGAAGAGAGGCCAGGGAGGGCATTTGTAGAAGCTTGAAGAGGCAACTGTGTGGGAGAGGAGGGAAGTGTCTCTGGAGAGAAACTGCAGAAGGAAGACCCATGGATCAACAGGGTCCTCTGTGGCAGGCACTGACCCCCTGTGCAGGCCCAGAATGTTCTTCACAGCCAGGTTCAGGCAAACCATGCCTTTTGTTTCTTGCCATGCAGAAGTCACTGATTCTGGTGGCTGTGAGCCTCAGGAAACCACGTGATGTTTATGGCACAGAAGGGGACCCAGTGAAGGGGCTGGACCCCATTTTGTTCCTTTTCCAGGTCTCCAAGGGCTTCATCATACAAGGTCATCCTGGGCGCACACCAAGAAAAGTACCTTGAGCCACATGTTCAGGAAATAGACGTGGCCGGGCTGTTCCTGGAGCCCATGCGAGCTGACATCGCCTTGCTGAAGCTAAGCAAGTAAGAGCCCCCTGTGGTTCGTCCACCTCAAGCTAAGGGAAGACATTTGGTTGATGCCTAAGTTTGATGCACCGTAGCTGTGGTGGGGTGGTGAGGAGAAGCTGTTCATGATGTGAAGAGCGTGGGGTTTTAGGGAGGAGCATCAAACTGCATCAGGAAACCAGGACTCAGCCGCAATGGTGCCACACACCAGCTGCGGTCCTGACCGAGGCCCCAGGACTCCGTTTCCTCATGGGGAAAAAGTGAGCTGAAATATGAGGATTGTGACCCCGTTAACTCTCTCTAATGTGCCTTCATGATCAGTAAGTGACGCAGTTATCTCAGGCTGATGAATGTCCTTCTCAACGCACTGCTGCTATGTCATAGTTATTGTTAGGTGCTGACGAGTTGGGTTCAACTCACAGTGACCTTCACAGGGTTTTCAATGGCTGACTGTTTCGGGATTGCCTTGGGAGTGGATTGCCAGGTCCTTCTCCCATTTTTGCAGTGCTGGGAATTGAACCTGGGGACCTTAGAGACTACAGAGCTGTGCTCTACCAACTGAGCCAAATCCGAGCCCACTACTACTATGTTAGAAAGAATCAAATGAGATGATATATTTGCAGCACTTTAAAAAAACCACAGTTGGTGCACACCTGTAATCTCAGCAGCTCGGGAGACAGAGGCAGGAAGATCGCAAGTTTGAGACCAGAGGCAGTCTGCGTAACTTAGTGAGACCCTGTCTCAAAAAGTTAAAAAAAATGGACTGGGGGTACAGCTCAGTGGTCCAGCACTTGTAAAGCATGCAGGTGCAAGGCCCTGGGTTCAACCCCCTGTACAAACAAACAAACAACAACAACAACAAAAACCACAGTGTAAAAAAACAAAATGCAGTATGCTCACACAATTCACAAATGCAAATTATATCATTTAAGCTCTTCTTTGGTTCCATTTTTGCTGTTGAGATGGTGTCTTATTAAGCTTGACACTGTGATAAATTTGCTTACGCCCCCAAATTAAGACTTCGTGGAAGTAGGTCTCAGAAGCGATGCCTCACAAACACACAGCTATTTTGAGAAATACGAATTTGGGACAGGGAAGAGGAGCGCGCTACACATTAGTTGTGCCTGACGGGTCGCAGATGTTGGTGTGACAGTGCTGGCAATGAGGAGGGCTGGCCTGGCCAGCACAAGGCTGTCGGCAGAAGCTCGGGTGCTGCCCTTCTGGGTCTGCTCATAAACGTGGGGTGACTCCTCCTCTGTAAACAGAAAGCTGATGTCCTGGGGTGCTTTGATGCTCTAGGAAGGCAAGAAGCGGCCTCCCTGGCTTAGTCTAAAAAGCAGCTGGTTTCCCTAACGCTCTGTAATGACGTCCCCCAGCAAGCCAGAAAATACGCAAATACAAGGTCTCCTCCCCTCATGGACCTCGGACACCTGTCAGAGCGACCGACAAAAATCAATCTGCCATTGAAAACCCTATGAATAGCGGAGAAGCACTGACAATGGTGTTTCCCCTGTTGTATACACAGTCGCTAGGAGTTGGAAACTGACTTGATGGCACCTAACAACAACAACATAGCCCCATGGAAACTTTGGCTTGATGTTCTGCCTACTGGTCAATGCCCTCTTAGATTACAGGATGCTCTTGGTATAAAATTCCAATTGTAATTTAGGAGACTTGGTCCTAGCAATGTTCTCTGAGAGCCCTCTGTGTCCTGAGTTTTTGAGTACCCACCCCACATCTCCCACAACCAAAGGGGCTCAAGCATTTAGCATCCCTTGAGGAAGTTTGTAAGTGATGTCCCCGAGGGAGACTGGTCTACTCAGGTACCTCTGTTGTTGTTAGGTGCCATCCAGTCGGTATCTGACTCATAGCGACCCTCATGGGGTTTTCAATGGCTGACTGTTTCGGGATTGCCTTGGGAGTGGATTGCCAGGTCCTTCTTCCATTTTTGCGGTGCTGGGAATTGAACTCAGGACCTCAGAGACTGTAGCGCAGTGCCCTACCAACTGAGCTAAATCCCAGCCCATCAGGTGCCTCTGGGGAAATGTATCTGCTTTGAAGTTGGCGACAATGAAGATTCTTAATCAGAATAGGATGTTTTTCTCATTTCCAATCTTTTTACCTCTTGACCTTGCTAGTGTAGAATTCAGTCTACAAATCGAAGTTCTAATGCTTCGGAGTCCCTGGAACGCTAAGCACGCGAACGTGCCTTGTGAACAATAGCATTTGGCTCATGCAAGGTGCTCCCCTCCAACCCTCTTTTCCTCGGCATCCAGCATGTCACTGGATTCTTGTAGCACTTACTGATGAGGAGACTCAGCAGCTGCTGCAGGCGCACCTTGCTCTGGCCACATGTGCTTTTGCTGCCACTATAGCCCCATAGGGGGCTGGGATTTAGCTCAGTTGGTAGAGCACTGCGCTGCAGTTTCTGAGGTCCTGAGTTCGATTCCCAGCACCGCAAAAATGGGAGAAGGACCTGGCAATCCACTCCCAAGGCAATCTTGAAACAGTCAGCCATTGAAAACCCTATGAGGGTTGCTATGAGTCAGATACTGACTTGACAGCCCCTAACAACAACAACAACAACAACAACATAGCCCCATAGGCCTGAAGCCATAGTCTGTGGCATCCGATTCTGTCAGATCTCAGAAGCTAAACAAAGTTGGGCCTGGTTAGTACTTGGATGGGAGACCGCCTGGGAACACCAGGTGCTGTAGGCTTGGGAGACAGACCTGGCAACCCACTCCCAAAGATCAGTCTGCCATTGAAAACCCTGTGAAAAGCAGAGAAGCACTGACAATAATGTTTTGCCTGTTGTACACAGGGTCGCTAGGAGTCGGATACCGACTCGATGGCACCTAACAACAACAACATAGCCCCATGGAAAGCTTTGACTTGATGTTCTGCCTACTGGTCAGTGCCCTCTCAGGATCTTACAGGATGGTCTTGGTATAAATTTCCAATTGCGCAGAGGATGTGCATGCAAAGTGGGGCTTTGTCATCCCTACTCCGAGAGGCAATGACCATCAGCAATTTCTAGGACACAATTGATACCTTTAAAGTGAAACCTTCCATTTGCTTAGCTCATAGGAAACAGCACCTATGAGGATGAAGTGTGTGCCACACTGGGCTGTCAGTGACGTGGGGAAATGCCAGCTCAGAGGGTCCTGGGGCATCGAGGTGGGTGGCCTCTGGCTGTAGGTTAACCACAGATGAAGGGCAGAAGCGCCCAGCAGGGAAGCAGAACATGACATCCAATGTTCCCCTTTTCAGGCCAGCTGTCATCACCGACAAAGTCATCCCGGCTTGTCTGCCGCCCCCCAATTATGTAGTTGCTGACCGGACGGAATGCTACATCACCGGCTGGGGAGAAACCCAAGGTGAGATGGATTCCAGAGTCGGCCACCGATTGCTTTTGACTGACAGCCTGCACAACAAGATGAGCGTTTTGGAGAAAGGTGTACAAATTCCTATTTGCGAATGGGGTCCTCCCTCTTCCTGATTTTTTTCTGGGTACCTGTCTATATCTCCATAACCAGTCTTTCAGGGACTGTTTACTTTTTATTTTGGGACAGGGTCTCCTGAAATTACACAGGCTGCATCTAGCCTCAAATTTATCATCCTCCTGCCTCTGCCTCCCAAGTGGCTGGGATTACAGGCGTGAGTCACTGCACTTGTCTTATGTGTTTTACTAGCTGTATTTAGGCAATGGGAGAGGGACATTTTCTTTGACATTCTTAACCTATAATTGCAGCATTAACATTGCTTCCCCAGGTGAGAAGGTTTTGACAGCCTGCAGATTAAGGGAATTAGATTACTTTTCATCTGAAATTGGTCATTTCGGGTTCTCAAACATGGTGTAAGACGATAACAACAAAAGTTGTATTTAAACTGGTTTTCTTCCCAAACATGCTTATGTTTAAAGTGGGTGAGGGGCTGGGGTTTAGCTTGGTAGAGCCCTTGCTCTACGTGCTTAGGTTTGATCCTCAGCACTGCAAAGATGGGAGAATGACCTGGCCGTCTACTCCTGAAACAACCAGCCATTGAAAACCCTATGAATAGCAGGGAAGCACTGACATAGTGTCAGGGAGTGTTCTGTTCTGCTGTACATAGTGTTGCTATGAGTTGGACCCGACTGGATGGCACCTAACAACAACCGAGTGGGTAAGAGTGCATTAGGGAGGGATAGGCTGGCAGGTGGGAAAGGAGAGAGAGGCCCCAGGTCTTCTGGCTCCAGGGTGGCTCTTGGTATTGGTTGCTGGGGTGAGGTTGCTGGGGGAAGACACCCTTGTTCGGGGTCCGTTACAGATAGGCACCTGTCCTTCACTTTGAGGGTGCCATCTTCTCTTTGAGTGTTCCCAGTAACAATTATATCCAGCAGGCTGGGGCCATTGGCTGTGGGAACAGCAGCACTGTCTTAGGGTCTCCGTCTCCCTCTCAGCCGTATTGATGAGGCCACTGGCTCTGCCCCAAATGGAGAGATCGTTCATTCGAAGAAAGGTTTTGTGGCCCAAACAAACCAACAGTAAGAGCCATTGGTTTAGATCATTTCAGACTTAGCTTCGTTCCTTTCATTGATTTCCTATTTCCCCTTTTCCATACTTCAGAATTTGCATCATCGAGGCCATGGAAGGGGAAACTGGCAAACAAAGCGTCCCCAGTGGACAGGGTGGAGGACTCCTCCAGGTCAGCCCTCCCCTGCCATCGCTGGGCATTCTCAGGGGTCCAGCAGCAGCAAGATCTCTGTTGTCCTCTCCTGGCATCCCCAGGACGCCTCTGCCCGGTCCCTAGAAACGCCTTCTCTTTGTTGGCCACAGGATGGCAACACATTCCCACAGAGCACATCAACTTCCTGTCTCCCGGTGGTGAATTTGTCACTAATGTCAGGACATCTGTCTTGCTTAGAAAGCAGATGCGAGCACCGTGATGCCTGAGTAGGGAAACTCTCAGCAAACTATCTGGAGGGGGGCGCGCCCTCCACTCCTCTGCCTGGTTCAAGCAATGCTCCTCTGCCCAGGGCTTTGGGAGCCAGGCCCATCCTCGCATCAGCTCTGCCCAGCCAGGGCTGAGCTGGGCTTTGGACTGTGACTTTCCAACAAGCCTCTCACGGGCTCTCACATGACCTCCAAATTGAGTGCTCGTTTTCAGAACCCAAGACAATCATCTCAGGCTAGTCAAAGCCTATGTGGGAAGAGGTAGCATGGCATTTCCTGGCTGTTTCATGCTAGCAAAGCAAAGTCATGTTGCAAAACTCTGGAGAAGGCTCGGCTTACAAATTTGGAAAACTGGATCATCTGTGAAAACAGCGAGATGTCCTGGATGTGTCCGTCTGGAAAAACAACATTTCCTCTGACGAATCTGCAAATGCTTCACTGCAGTTTGGTAAAGCAAAAGCAGCAGTTTTTCACAAAAAGAAGAAATACAACTAGTAAAACACATAAGACAGGCACAGTGACTCACGCCTGTAACCCCAGCCACTTGGGAGGCAGAGGCAGGAGGATGGTAAATTCAAGGCCAGACGCAGCCTGTGTAATTTTGGGAGACCCTGTCTCAAAATAAAAAGTAAAAAACAGGCTGAGGGCACAGCTCTGTGGTGGAGTGCTTGCAAAGCATGTGCACAGGCCCTGGGTTCAATTCCCAGTACCACACAACAAACAGACTAACACATAGGAGAATGTTGCCTCTTCCCAATTGTCAAAGAAATGTAAACTACGAAATGAATCAGGACAATTTCTCCCTATTAGCTTGTTGTTGTTAGGTGCCGTCGAGTCGGTATCCAACTCATAGCGACCCTCATAGGGTTTTCAATGGCTGTTTCGGGATTGCCTTGGGAGTGGATTGCCAGGCCCTTCTCCCATCCCTATCAGCTAAGATTTTTAAAAGTCATAATATTTGAAGAGTAGTATAACCTGAATGCTCACAGGTGTGTGGTGGAATGATGTTTTTCTATGGCATGTTATACTCTCATTGCCCTTTAAGAATACTTTGGATAGCCAGGCGTGGTGGCGCATGCCTGTAATCCCAGCAGCTCGGGAGGCCGAGGCAGGAGGATCGCAAGTTCGAGACCAGAGGCAGTCTGCATAACTTAGTGAGACCCTGTCTCAAAAAGTAAAAATTTGGCCTGGGGGGGTGCAGCTCAGTGCTCCAGCACTTGGAAAGCATGCAAGGCCCTGGGTTCAACTCCCAG
>VMDO01010321.1:0-72239 GCA_007922755.1 Pedetes capensis
TGGGAATTACTAATGAAAAACAAGTAATAAGTGTAAATATATAATCTTCTGACTCCCTGAGCAGTGCTCATTCAGATTGGGAGCTAAAAAAGCCTCCCTAGCAGACTTACAATAAAAGAATTCTTAAATGACTTCCAACAGCTTAAACTCCTTGAATTAACACAAACCAAAGTTTCTATACTAATGGCCCTCCAGCAAGCAAAACAATCTGGTAAGTCAGAATATCCATCCCAGCAAACAAAACATTCTGATAAGATAGAAACTCCCATTTTTCTTATTGTGAACTTTACAGGGTGACACATTTACTATAGTTAAACTACCCCTAGCTCCCACATAAGTTCAGAGTACTTTATAGTAGTTAAATTGCCTCTAGTTCCCACTAAAAATAGAGTAATCAATAACTTAGACGTAGAGCATAAACATAGTCATAGATGCTTGGGTCATCTTAGTTCAAAATAAATACAATTTGTCTCTAGGTTATCTCTTACTCTGATCACCATGTAACACTTTTGTGATAACTTATGAAATGATTATTAACAAAACCTTCTTGTAATCCATCAATGCTGCCAATTCCCTTTGTCCTTTTTCTGACCTTCCATATGGTTTAGTGAATTTTAGTTTCTGTATATAAGGCTGAGCTATTTGGGAAATAAACGGAACAGATTCACACTGCCTCCGAGCTGCTGTGTCTGCTGTTACCCAGCCGCCGACACCTCACCTGCCTTCGGGAGACCCTGCATTTAATCTAGGCTGCAGCTGGGCTGTGGCAGGTCTTAGGAAAATTGCTGAAAGAGATGAATTATCATACCTTCTCTCCAGCATTTCTCAGTGGCCTCTTCTCAGCTGAGTTATCCAGTAAGAAAAATACATGCTTAAGGCCAAGCAAAGAAAACACATAAAGACATGAAAAGGAGTTTAGTTTTGGTGAATTTATCCAGATTTTTACAAAAACAAAATGTAAAAAAAGTTACTTTAATATCATATATACAAAAGTTCTGTGATTTACAGTAGATTATTTATTTGAATTTGAGTAACAGTTTAGATAGCTCTAGTGCACATTCTCATCTTGTTCTACTTTTCCTCCCTGGACTACCACAGGTAGGCAAGGCTGTTGAATAACCCTAGCCAGTGGAATGTAATTAGAAAGAATGAGAAATTCCAGAATTGTTATGGACAAGTGGTTACAATGAACTTCTTATACTCATTCCCTTTCCAGATGGTAATATGTATTTCATGTTCCTTTCTCTGTCCCACTAATGTATTGGGAGGGTGATAGGAAAGATAAACTTGTCTCTTTTGTTCAACACATGACACTTATGGACATGATGGAGAAAATTCTTCAGATCTCCTGGAAATCTTAAACTATGCAAAGGATGCAGTTTGGGGATGGTGCCCTGGGCTTTCTTCTTAAATAAATTATTGAGAATGTTTTTCATGTACACAACATTAACTAATTATTTCATGGTCAAAATACTGACTGTAGTACAAATTACTTGTGCCCAGTCCTATCCTCTTTTTTCTTTTCCTTCATAGGCTCCTCACATGTCAATCAGCTTGTCATCTTGTGGGGGGTTTGGTGTTGCTGTGATACTGAAAGCTATGCCACCTGTGTTTCAAATATGAGTAGTAAAACCCATGCTGGGCAGGTTTCAGCTGAGCTTCGGAGTAAGGCAATCTAGGGAGAAGGATCTAGAAGCCCACTCCCCAAACAATTAGGTATTGAAAACCCTAGGAAATCCTCCTGGGAAGATGGTGGATGGATAACAGTAACACCAGATTCCTGGACATGCCTGAAGGAGAATTTAGAACCCTGCTTATAAATATGCTAAAAGACCATAAAGATACCACCATGAAAACAATTGACTCACTGGACAAAAAGATGCCTAATTTGGAAGAAGAATTCTTCAGCAAAATAGAAATTCTGAACAAGAATCAAGCAGAGGTCCTTGAGATACAAGGAACTTTAAACCAACTTGGCATTATGGTAGAATCTTCAGTCTCAAGCTGAAAACAGGATATCTGAAGCTGAAAAAAAGATAGAAGACCTTATTCACTCACATGCCAAGATAGAAAGAATGATGAAGCAGTATGACAAAGATTTTCAAGGATATTTGATCAAATGAAGAAATAAAACCTATGAATTCAAGGGGTCCATGAAGGAACCAAAAACAACACAAGAGGTTTATGAAATTTGATCAAAGAAATATTAGATCAGAACTTCCGAAACTAAGGCAAGACCTGGATACCTATACAACTGGAACATTCAGAACCCCAAATAAAGTAGACCAAACAGATCCTCCCCACAATACATTATAAATGGAATGCTAAATCTAGAGAGAAAAGAAACTATTCTAAAGGCACCAAGAGAGAAATGCCAACTCACAAAGGCAAAGCCATCAAAATAACCGTGGGCCTCTCAACAATGTTAAAAGCAAGCAATTCTTGGACAGACATCATCCAAGTTCTGAAAAGGAATAACGGCCAACCAAAATAACATAATCCAGTGAAAAGTTATCTTTTAAAATGAACACAAGACATTGAATGATGCTGCCTTTTTAAAATGATTCACAGTCACCAAACCAACATTGCATTGGATACTCAATGAAACACTACATACAGGGAAAGTAAGATACCTCAAATACAAGATCAAAGAAAGGAACAATAAACACAAGATGAGATAAAAAAAAATGGGCCAATTATGAATCAAAAGAACAATAACAAGTACCAAATTGATGCAGAGTAATAAGCACCTCTCAATAATTACTTTCAGCGTAAATGGTCTTAACTCATGAATCAAGAGACATACACTGGCCAATTGGATTAAAAACCATAAACCCTCAATATATGGCATTCAAAAGACTCACTTCATCCATAAAGACCATAAAAGGCTGAAAATTAAAGGCTAGAAAACAATATACCAAGCAGGTAGGAAACAAAAAAATGCAGGAGTTGTGATACTAATTTCAGACAGATTAGACTTCAATTCCAAACTAATCAGAAGAGACAAAGAAGGATATTACATATTACTAAAAGAAACAGTCAACCAGGAACCCATAATGTTACTTAATATTTACTCACTACATACAGGAGGACCTAGCTTCAAAAAAAAGAATACAAACCTTTAATGGAAATAAAGGAACACATTGGGCCAAACACAATCATTATGTAAGATCTCAATGCCTCACTTTTGCCAAGAGACAGGTCATCAAAACAAAAAATTAACAGAGAAATAATGGACTTAAATTGCACCATAGACTAACTGGACCTTACAGATGTCTTCAGATTATTCCATCCATCAGATGTGGAATACACATTCTTCTCAGTACCACTTGGAACTTTTTCTGAGATAAACTACATTTTAGTCCACAAAAAGACCTCAACAAATACAAAAATGTAGAAATCATCCCCTGTACCTTGTCAGATCACAATGGAGTAAAACTAGAACTCAAAAATTAGAAAAATCTTAGAAATCTTATAAATTCAGGGAGACTAAATAATGTACTGTTAAATGATTGAGTTATCAATGAAATCAGAGTGGAAATTAAAAATTTCCTGTAATCAAATGAAAATGAGCATACATCCCACCGAAGTTTATGGGCTATAGTAAAAACAGTTCTAAGAAGGAAGTTCATAACGTGAACATCTTTGTAAATAAGTTAGGGAAGGCCCAATAAAATAACTTACTGACATATCTCAAGGCATTAGAATACCAACAACAAGTCAGTCCTAAGAGGAGCACTCACACAGAAATTACCAAGATCAAGGCATAGATATCCCAATTAGAATCTAAAAAGGCAATTCAAAGAATTAATGAGACTGAAAGGTAGTTCTTTGAAAAGATTAATCAAATAGACTCCCGTATAACCAGCCTTACCAAAAGAAAGAAAGAGAAGGCCCAAATTGAAAAAATTAGAGGTGAAGATGGGATCAAAACTGTTAGGTGGGCGTGGGGCTTCTCTTCCTCTCTGAGAAAACTGCCCCACCCTGAAGAGCCCTAGGCACACACCAGGCTGGAGTCTCTGGTGCTTCTCAGAGTGCAGCTCCATGCATGCACCCCATGGGGGTGGGGGCTTTGTGCTCCTAGTGGGCAGTACTGCTTCCTGGTTACCATGGGGACCAGGACACTCATTCTCCTGCCACTAGTGCAAGACCTATCAAAGATTGCTCCTCCCTATAAAGGTGTGCCTTCTTCTACCCACCATCTTCCAGTCCTAGAAAGCCCACAAAAAAGCCTGCCAAAATTTGACTCGAAAATCTGCCCCATCTGGCAACTCTTCCAGCCTATCAGACCCCTCCTTGCACCCGTTTCCTACCTATCCTGATGTGATACATCAATTACCCCTTCCCTCTCCCACCAAGAGTCCATAAAAGCCTTACGCTTTCCTCCCCCAGTGGCTATTCTCTCCTTTGCTAGAGACAGCCCCCAGCAGCTTCTCCCAATAAAGGTCTGTTGAGTTTATGGGTTTTTCAGCTCCTTACCTAACAAAAACCACTGATATGAACAAAATACAGAAAATCATCAGGGAATACTTAGAGAAATTGTACTCCCACAAAGACAAAAATATAGAAGAAATGCAGAAGTTCATTAACACATATGAATTGCCAAAATTAAGCTCAGAAAACACAATCAATCTAAACTGACCTGTTACATATGCTGAAATCAAGAAGATAATAAAAAGCCTCCCAAGAAAGAAAAGACCAGGCTCTAATGTGTTCACAGCAGAATTCTATCAAATCTTCAAAGAAGAATTAATGCCTATTCTTCTCAAACTATTTTATAAGATAGAAAAGGAAGTGGCACTCCCAAACTCATTCTACGAAATTACCATCACCCTGATACCAAAACTGGGCAAGGACACTTCAAAGAAAGACTACTATTGACCAGTTTCCCTGAGGAACACTGATGCAAAAATTCTCAAAAAAATCCTGGTAAAGGAATTCAACACATAAAAAAGATCATACACCATGAACAACTGGACCTCATTCCATAGATGCAAGACTGGTCCAACATAAAAAAAATCACTCAGTGTAATTCAACATTTCAAGAGACTTGCAGACAGAAATCACATGATTATCTCAATCAATGCTGAGAAGGTCTTTGACAAAGTACAACACTCTTTCATGATATAAACCCTGGAGAAGATGGGCATAATAGGGAAATATCTCAACATCATTAATGCCATCATGACAGGACTACAGCCAATATCGCATTAAGTGGAGAAAATTTGAAATCATTTCCTCTAAGACAAGAATATTCACTCTTTCCTCTCTTATTCAATATTGTGATTGAAGTCCTAGCCAGAGTAATCAGACAAGAGAAAGAAATCAAAGGGATACAGATAAGCAAGGAAGAGGTCAAATTATCCTTATTTGTGGATGACATGATATTTTGCCTAAAGGACCCCCAAAACTCCCTAGAAAACTCTTAGAGCTAATTAACACCTTCAGCAAAGTAGCAGAAAACAAAGTTAACATGCAAAAGTCAGTAGCTTTCCTTTACACAAACAGTGAACAGGAAGAAAAGAAAATTAAGGTAATAATCCTATTTTCAATAGCCTACCAAAATATTAAATATTTATGTATCAATCTGATCAAAAACTTTGAAGATATCTACAAGGAAAACTTTAAAACACTGAAGAAGGATATTGCAGAGGATACTAGAAGGTGGAAGGATCTTCCTTGCTAATGGATCAGGAGAATCAATATTGTAAATATAGCTATATTACCAAAAGAAATTTACAGATTTTAATGCAATCCCCATTAAAATTCCAATGACAGAGTTTGCAGAGATAGAAAATATAGTCCTAAAATTCATATGGAGGCACAAAAGACTGAATATAGCCAAAACAATCTTAAGCTGCAAAACAACAGAGGTAATATCACTATACCTGACTTCAGGCTACACTACAGAGCTATCATGGCAAAAAAAGCTTGGTACTGGCACAAAACTAGGCTTGAAGATCCATGAAACAGAATCAAAGACCCAGAGGTAAGCCCAGGAAACTCCAGCCACTTGGTTTTTGACAAAGGGGCTAAGAACATTCAATGGAGAAAAGATAGCCTCTTCAATAAATGGTGCTGGGAATATCCATTTTGCAGAGAACTGAAAATAGACCCATATATCTCAATTTACATGCATCAATTAGAAATGAATAAGAGATATCTACATAAAACTAGAAATCTTAAAACTACTAGAAGAGAAGATATGAAACATGCTTCAACACATAGGTGTAGGAAAGTATTTCCTTAACAAGAGTCCAATTGCCCAGGAAATGGCACCAAGAATTGACAAATGAGATTACATAAAATTAAAAAAAACTCCTATACAGCAAAGGAAACAACAGAGTTATGGGAGAGCCAACTGAATGGGAGAAAATCTTCACATCCTACACATCTGACAGAGGACTAATTTCTGGCATTTACAATAACTCAAGAAAACAAATTCCAAGATAATAATTAACCCAATACACAAGTGAGCAAAAGAAATGAACAGATAGTTCTCAAATGAAGAAGCTCATAGGGCTAAGAAACACATGAAAAAATATTCAATATCCCTAGCCATTAGAGAAATGCACATAAAAACAATTCCAAGATTCCATTTAACTCCAGTAAGAATGACCAAGATCAATAAAACAAATAATAGGAATTGCTGGTGAGGATATGGAGAAAAAAGAACTCTTTTACACTGCTGGTAGGGATGTAAATTAGTTCAACTGCTTTGGAAATCAATATGGAGATACCTCATGAAACTAACAATAAAACTGCCACATGACCCATCTATACCATTCCTGGGAATATACCCAAAGTGTTAAAAGTCATCATACCACATAGACAGCTGCAACTCCATATTAAATGCAGTACCTTTCACAATAGCAATGATATAGAACCAACCAAGATGCCCATCAACAGAAGAATAGGTAAAAAATTATGGTACATATACAGAATGGAATATTATTCAGCAATAAAAAAGAATGAAATAAAATCATTTGCAGCAAAATGGGTGGAACTGGAGAATATCTTTTTTCTTTTCTGCGCTAGGGGTTGAACCTAGGGCCTCACACTTGCAAGTGCTGGAACACTGAGCTGCACCCTCAGCCCTTTTCTTTTTACTTCTTAAGACATGATCTCGCTAAGTTATGCAGACTGCCTCTGGTCTCGACCTTGCAATCCTCCTGCCTCTGCCTCCTGAGTTGCTGGGATTATAGGCATGCGCCACTGTACCTGATTCGAGAATATCATCTTAAGTGAAAATGTACAGGCTCAAAAAGAGAAATATCTTACATTCTCACTCATATGTTGGAGCTGCATCATACTTAAAGGAAGAAAAAAACTATATATAAGTAGATATATAAAAATACACAAACTTAGCAAAGAAGAGAAAATATAAAGAGTAAAAAGGAAGGTGGGAACTAGCAAAGGAAGTGAAAGTTGTGGAAGATGAGAAGGGGAGGAGAAACAATGTAAAGGGATAAAGGGGGAAAGAATAATCTCAATGTAAACAATGCAACTTCAGGAGAACATTGGAAAAATATGGGAATAGGACCCATATATGCATACCAGTTTTACAACATATTAGTCAAAAGGTTCCATAAACTTTGTAAATTGATGAAAGTATAACCAAAAGTGATAAAATAGTTGCATAATGGAAAAAGGTTATGCAGTATTACTCTTCACCCCACAAAATCTTATCAATAAAGGGAAAAAAGAAAAAAGAAAAGCCTATGAATAGCTGAGAAGCACTGTCAAATATTGTGCCAGAATATGAGTCCCTCAGACAGGAAGGTATTCAAGAAATGACTGGGGAAGAGTTGTTTCCTCACAATAGAGTCAACTATATGATGGGGATGGAATAAGGCCCCTGGGACCTCCATTTGCTGATATGGCATGAATCAAAATGGGAAGACACATAGTGGCTGCAACAATGAACTCAAACGTAAAAAGACTGTATGCATGGCACAGTGTTGGGTAATGTTTCATTCTGTTTTATGTAGGGTTGCTATGAGTCAGATCCAATTGGATGGTACCTAACAACAATAACAACCACCTTCATACATGAACTACAATTTTTGGTCACCTTGCATTTAGATAGGATCCTAGACTAGTTCTAGCCAATCAAATAAAAGGGGAAGTGACATGAGTTTTCTTCTGGGCCAAATGTTTCAAAATCAGTGGGCCACTTTTATAGTCTTCTCATCTCCTTTGCCAACATAACATAAACATAACGTCACGTGTAAGACAATTGTCTATAAGACAGAGAAAGCCTTTCAAATATATGGAGGAGAGCACTTTCTAACCTGCCATAGACTTCATATGAATTTTTGGTTCTCAACAGTGAGACTTTGAGAGTTGTTATTGAAAGAGATTCTTCCATATTCTGACTACATAATCATATAATTGGAACATTCAAAGAAATAGATTTTCAATTATTTGGGCATTGGGTACCTCTCTTCCTAGTCAAAATTTCTTTTGAATGACCAGAGACAATGCTTTATGCAACCAACTAGAACCTCTCTGGATGACTTGGCTATCATCAGAATGTATTTCTGTCTCACTGACCTCAGAAAGTCTTCCTGGTACTTCTGGTAACTCTATCATCTTGCAACCTATATGCTGAAGAACTCACATTTATTACCATTACAAATATCAGCTTCAGACAGAATTTTTGAAGCTTTATAAATTTTGCTTACTTAAGTCCCTGGTCTGAGCATCTATATACATAAGCCAGGGAATTCAGAAATGCTTTTGCTTAAAATCAGATAAAAGTGATGATAGGATTTATTGAGACTAACCGACCCATTCGATAATGAATGCTATTTAGAGCTTAAACATCATGTATCTCTAGAAATCTATAGGGAATATATAGGTATATGTAATCTCAGTCTCCACTTTTTATGTCTAAAAAATCAATAATCACCTTTATCCAGAGTTAAGAAAACACTGTAGATGCTTTGATGTTTTTCTCTGTGTATATAACCCTCAGCATCTCACCTCACTTTGTTCTCTATGAGTTACCTTGGTCTTGCTTCAAGCTCCCTATTACACACACACACACACACACACACACACACTTATTCAAATTAATTTGTTAGACATTCACATAAAAGAAAACTCCATTTCAAATTATCCTAACAATTAAACACATTTATTATTTCAGGAATGTTTTTGATCAATGGCTCAACAACTCCACCAAAACTGCTGGGCTTTTCTTTTTCCCATTTCTCCTCTCTACCACCTTCTTCATTTACTTCATCTTAGGGTTCCTTCCTTTTGTGATCACAAGATAACTGCAGTATCCCAGAAGTCACATTCACACGTGACAATGTCCAGTCAAAGGCCAAACAAGAACGTCCACCTCCTCCCCACTCAGCACTCCCAGCAGACATCTTTCCACCAGGTCTCACTTTCTAGAATGGCATCACATATCTAATTCCCAAACCATCTAACAATGAGAGCAAAAACTTAAAACAACAGTTCTCAATGTGTGGCAAGTGATGTCTGGGGGATCCCAGACTATTTCAAGGGATGCCAGAGGTCAAAGTAATTTTCACAATAATGCCAAAATATTACTTGCCTCTTTTACTGTGTTGTTATTTTTATGGATAGTGTGGCAGCAATAGTGGATAAAACTGCTGCATCGCAGGACCAATCAACACTATACTACTAGTAGTCACTGTATTCTTCATTGTCATGTATTCACACTAAAAGAGAATATCATTTCTCTCAAGAATGGCTTTGATGAAGTAGCAGAAATAGTTTAATAAATCTTGACACTTGAGTCTATCTTTTTAGTATCTTGTGCGATGGAATTGAAAGTATATTCATGAAGCATTTCTGTTATATATAAAATATGTTGTCCAAAAAATATGTGGACAATTATTTGAGTTGCAAGTCGAATTATCTGCTGATTCATGGAATACTTGCTTTTTTCCTTGAATAAACAATAACAAAAGATGAATGGAAAAACTGATTGTTCAGACCAGGGTTATTTAGCAAATATATTATTCACAATAAAATAAGCCTGCCATTTGAAAGAAAAAAAAAGTGGGAGGAGGAAGAGAGGTAAGAAAGGAGAAAGGAAACAGAGAAGGGAAGGAAAGGGAAGAAGAAAAGGATAGGGGAAAAGAAAGGAGAGTAAAGGAAAGGAGAGGAGAGGAAGGAAAGGAAAGGTGATATTTGATTTCACTTGTGATGAATGAAAAAAAATTACAATTTCAGGGGAAAATTAGAATTCTTAACATTTTGTCTCTGATACCATGAAGTTAATATCTTCCAAATACCTAAAGCTTCTTCTTTTTAAAAAATGGGACTGCTGGTGATACTAATGAATGCGATTTTGTGATTTTTTTTGATAATGACATTATTAAAATTTGAGAAAAAGTTATATGACTCTGTGAACCAACATTCTTCAAATGACTAATGCATGATGTTATGAAGTTATACATGGTTAAAAGACATATTTAACATATAAGGTAGGTCAATGTGTTTTAATGGGATAGATGAAATAATAGCCACACAACAAAATAATATGGTTTTAGCTTCATCAACTAAGCTTTGAGAAGCTACTACTTATCAAGGTTAATATAGTATCAGAGAAATATCCACAGTTATCCAAAAAGCTTATTTATTAAAATGCATGTCTTTTTCCCCAACTAAAAATCTGTGAAAGGACAGATTTTCTTCATATAGTTTAATGAAAGTAACATGTTATAATAGATTGAATATGGAAGATGGGGAATCCAATTGTCTTCTATTAAACCAAATACTGTTGTTAGTGCTTTTCTGCTGTTCATAGGGTTTTCAATGGTGGATTGATTTTTGGGAGTGGGTTGCTGGGTCCATCTCCCAAGCTTACAGCACTTGGTGTTCCCATGCGGTCTCCCATCCAAGTACTAACCAGGCCTGACCCTGCTTACCTTCCGAGATCTGATGGGATCAGATGCCACAGTACTATGGCAATAAAAAAAAAGGTTAAAAAAAGTGAAATAATGCCATTTGCAGCAAAATGGATGGAATTGGAGAAAATTATTTTAAGTGAACGACATTATTTTAAGCTCAGACAGAGAAATACCACACGTTCTCACTTATATGTGGGAGCTGAATCAAAATTATAAGACGGAAAAGATCCTATGCAGAGGTGGGAACATAATAATAATAAAAAAGTCGACCTAGCAGAGAAGGGACAATTTGGGGAACACAAAAGAAGGACGGGGAGATCTAGCAAAAGGAGGAAATTCTGGGAGAGGAGAGAAGGGAGAGGAGGAATAAGGAGGAATGAGGAATGGGGGAGGGGTGACCTCAAGGTGAACAGCCCAACTTTAATAGTCCTGGAAATAATTATAATAACACCAATAATACCAAGAATGGTGTTATTATAGATGGGCTAGAAAATTCATGTAATAGTACTGACAATATAAAAAGAAAGTTCACTACAGAAAAAGTTTCTATCTTAAACAGAATTGGAACCCAAGGATATATAGAAAAATATTACCATAAAAAGATAAGCAAATGGAAGAGAAGTCTTTGGCATGGGGGTGGGATGGGGGAAGAAAGTACACAAAAGGGTAAGGGAGACCTGATCTGTGTAATGTACAACAAAATGCATATATGGAAATGTCACAATGAAAAGCATCTCAGAATGAATCACATTAAGGTGTACATTAAAATTTTCCAATTAAAAATACTAAAGATATTTATAAGAATTGGTAAAGATGTAAAATCATTCTACTCTTACTACTCATTTTGTTTGGAAATATTTGGTCATTTTTACTGAAAATAATACTCATGTAAATATACTATGAAGTTATTTTTAGTTTAAAATAATCTTACAAAAATATTTAAATTTCCTTTAGCTTTAACTTCTGAAATGACAAATATTGAGAGATATAAACCACAAAACAGAAGTTGTTCAGTGTCCTCAATTTTTTAAAAAAATGTAGAGTTCCTAACTAGAGACACTGTCAGATTGCCTAGGGAAGCACACCGATCTCTAATGTAGAAGTGATATGTGAATACATGTAGAGTTCTGTCAGCAGACAGGAAGGCAGTATCTGATATAATTACACTGGACAATTTTGTCTCCCTCCACTATGCTCTGCACCATGCAAGTTATCCAGCCAGACTATTAATACAAATGGCTTTGTGACATGAAAGCTCTCAATCTCTCTGATTTCAATGCTCTGCATCTGTGTCCCGACTTCTATGCCATGACTGCATTCTCTATTCTATGATTAGTCCTTCTATTTTTTGTAGCTTTAATCTGATTTTTTTGGAAAATATGGAAATGGATTGAGTAAGGGGTGGGTTACTCTTATAATGTAGGGCATAGGCCTCATCAGGCCATGATCACCAGGTGATATTTCTTGGTCTCAGTGAATCCAGAAGGAAGAACTATGGGAATGAGGCACTGAGAAATCTCCATAAATGCATTCATCTTCAGGTAGCAGTTGCTTTAAATTTTCTACATAGGAATAGTTTAGGAGCAGTAAACAGATTGCAAAGAGTCTACAGAGTTATTTTGAAGCAATATATTCAGAGCAAGCATATACATTATTTATTTTGTTTGGTTTGTTTTTTTGTGGTACTGGAGATTGAACCCATGACGTTAGGCTAGGCAAACACTCTACCACTAAGCTGCACCCCTACCCGTGTTTTTATTTTTTGTTTTAAGACAGGATCTCACAAATTTGTGCAGGGTATCTTTGGCCTTGAACCTGTAATCGTCCTGGCTCAGCCTCCCAAGGAGGTGAGATTACAGGTGTGTGCAAACTTTCCCAGCAGCATGCTTGTTGTTTTTAATCCAGTAAAGTTTGGAAGTTTAGTAAAGTTTAGAAAAGATGCTTTTATTCATATATAATATCAGATTTAGA
Organism: Pedetes capensis; assembly: GCA_007922755.1. NCBI lineage: Eukaryota > Metazoa > Chordata > Mammalia > Rodentia > Pedetidae > Pedetes > Pedetes capensis. Next base: position 12,867 of record VMDO01010321.1, read on the forward strand.
AAATGACAACTGTCTATCTCAAACAATAGGGTTGCAAGGAGTAGGCAGTTGATGGACATTTAAGAGCAAAAACACTTAAAAAGAGGACTCATTTTTTCCCTAACACTATATGACACTGCCTCTGCCTTGAAGAGGAGGAGGAAGAACAGGGAACAAGCAAACAAGGTGTGAAATCAGCTGCAATTTGGGGACATAAAGTAACAATACTCAAAGTGACATGGGGTGGTATAATTTATGCTACCTTTGGTATCTGAATAGTAGAAAAAACATGATAGTACCAGGAAAGAAGGAATGAACATTTGCTGGGGGACTTAGCTAAAAGCTTCTTGGCTTCTTCCAAGACTCAGCACATTTAATAGAGTGCCACGACATACTAAGATGATGATCTACAGAAGGAATAGCATCCACAAACCTCATATTTGCTTAAGAAAAAATTGAGGAAGAGGATTTAGGGTAACAGAAATCAGTTATGCTGCCTGAGGTTGCTCATGAGTTATCAGTGTCAATATAAAATTCTCCCCCTCATAATATTTATGATGTAATTTCACTAATGAATCTGTCTAATGTCATATTATGATGAGAGCTTTTTTCTCATGTTGCAAAAATTCCTCAGAGTTTTCTAGGAAGCCATAGGAGAGTAGTGTGTCATCAAACAATACTCCATGAACTTGGTTATCAGGGGAAACTATAAATCTCATGGATGAATAAACTACAACCTAGAAAAAGAGTAACAATTATGCTTTATGTTTGTGTGCCACTTATCTCCCCACAAAACATCTTTATTTTCTGCCATCCTCATAGCACCTTGTGTAGTACCTGGCATTACCTCATGTTACCCTCAGGAAAACAAACAAAACAAAACAGAACAAAAGCCTTGCTGACTATACTTCATCTCCTTTTAACATAGAGGGAAATTGCAGCTTATACAGTTTTAAACAACTTGCCACAAATCCATGAACAAATAGTGACAGAAATATAATTTGAACATAGACTCCTAAATTCTAATGTGATTCCAAACCACAGCTGCCTGCTCTTGGTAAACCTGCTGTGGTACAACTGGAAATGCTACTATAACTTCCAAGGGCTCTGGATTTCTCCTTTTGTGACATTCATACTTTGGTGTTGAGATGCTCCCCCTCAGTGGTTTGCTATCTCTGTCCCACAGCATTCTTTGCTCACTGTGGGGTAGTGCTAGTGTTGTGTACCATGCTGCCTTAGTTACTCTTGGGTGACTGTGACAGAATGCATGACAGAAACAATTTATAGGAGGAACGATTAATTCTGGCTCATGGTTTCAGAGAATATCAGTCCACAATGGCAGGGAAGGCATGACGGAGCAGGTGGCAGGAGTGTGTGTTAGAGTAGAGTTGTTCATACCACAGTGGTCCAGGAAGCAGACAGAGGCCAGGTATGACCTTCAAAATCCTGCCCACTCCCGTGACCCACTTTCTCCTGCTGGGTCCCACCTCCTAAAAGTTCCAAAGCCTCCCAACATAGCACCACCAGCTGGGGACAAAGCATTCAGACATGAACCTGTGGGGGGTATTTTATGTTCAAGCCATAACACATGCTTCACTTCCCCTGTAAACTCTTGAGAAAGGATGTGGACTAGCCTAGATGATCTTAGTTTTCTCCATAGAAGCCATCCCAGGGACTGTGTCATGGTATGAGCTTAGTAGATACTTGTTGAAATGCTCAAATTGTTCCTCTACATGTCATATGGTTCCATAAAACACTTACAATCCTGAAAAATCAATTATCTTGAGGAACTGTCTTTCAGTTGAATCCAGGATGTGCTCTTGCAAAAAAGGTCTAAATTCAGCCAGGTCAGCCAGCACTGTGGCCCACTGGGATCACTGGGTCCATCTTTGAAAGGGAATGAGGTACACATCCTATGGGTTCCCCTTCCATGAAGGTCTTGATGTCCTGGATTCTAGCAGTGCCATTATTAGACCATCCTCAGCTTCAGCCTCAGGGATGGCCTCAGAGCAGTCTGTTCAGGGAAACCAGTCGCCATGAGTGATCTGAGTGGGGGTGGGGTTACAAAGCCTGGACATCTAAGCTTACCTTGGGACAACCTGAAGGGATATTCTACTGCCAGAACTCCAAATCATAGTGGCCAAGGCCATCATTAGAACAGGAGGCCAGCTCAGCCTCTCGCTTGTCCATACCTACTTTCTCTCCCTTATCCCCTAGATATGAATCTCCCTATTAACACTCCCTTATAAGCATCCTCTGACTTGATGGCACCTAACAACAACAATGAGCATCCTGCACATGAACTCCATTGAGGAGTCTTTCTTTCAGTTATTTGACCTGAAACACATCCCAAGGTTTTCTAGGATTTGAAAACAAATTCAAAGAGTGTTCTAAAGATTGCTCCTTATTCCTGGATTCATCTTATGGAATTAGTCTGCCTGGGTATTGTGCTCTCTCTCTTTGCTGGGTAAAAGTAGCTTTCCTTTGAGTATATAAATAATGCATAGTTAGTGCAAAGTATTCTAAAAACACAAAAATAAACAAATGTTATCTGAATATTATCATTTTAATTATCTTTAATAGAGGAATGGTGATCTTTTGTACATACATACACATAGTTTTACAAAAATTTGAATATAAATGTGGGATTTCTTTGTACAAATAGACCCTATGTATATTATATATAAACTAGGATACATAGTATCTGACTTTTGGTTTTGCTAAATTTTCCCTTACCATTTTTCTTTCCTTCTGCAACCCTAGACACATCATGGGTATTTAATGTAGCTATACAGTGGATCCCATCCTATAAACTCCTCTGTGTTCATATACAGGTTGAATATCTTCTATCCAAAAAGGATGGGATCATAAGTATTTCAGATTTCATGTATTTTTCAGTGTTTTAAAACATCCTTTCACTGTAGCTACTTGGGCTTAATTCTGAATCTTCCATTTCAGTCCACCAGTCCATGAGTCTGTCAGATACCTGCGTACTCATGGTTATTGTAGCTCTATGCACAGTAGCCAAATTAAGGAATTACTCTAGGAACGTGTTCATCAACAAATGAATGGATAAAGAAAATGTTGTATATACACAATGGAGTTTTACTATGTAATAAAGAATAATGAAATTATGTGATTTGTAGGGAATGGATGGAACTGGAAATCATCATGTTAAGTGAAATAAAGCAAACTCAGAAAAGCAAATATCCCATGCTCTCTTTCATATGTGTAAACTAGGGGGAATAAAATAGGCTTGATATTAAATGGGAAAAGAGTCTGTGTACTGGCTGGTTAAGGTGGTCAATTGAAAGCAGCCATGCATTGACCAGGGAAGAAAAAAAAAAGAGTTAGAACTAATTTCAGACGTCTCTATTCTGAATGGAGAAATACCAGTAGAAAATAGATTGTGCTACAACCATAGCCTAAAAGCAGAAAATTTATCTACTGACAAGTGGAACCAGCAAGGTGCTATTTCAGAAGAGCCCATCGTGGGAAAGCTATGGAAATTGTGGGGTGGACATCTATCTGCTTGGGGGAGTTGGAGCACAGTGCCCAACATGCATGAAATAAAGGATCTGGGGCAAGTTCACAAACTAGACTGCTTCATCTGGGACAGTCAGCAGCTCCTCTGTGAGCTTTCAGCAAGAGGTAGTGTGGGGAACAAGATTGGAGGTGTGGTGGAGTCTGCCCCAATGAGAAAATACACACATCCATGCAAGCATTTGGGGGTCCATTGAAAGGCTGAGCAGACCTGGGAAAATCTGATGCTGACTTCTGAAGGAGAGCTGTGTGAACATGCAATCATAGCCCCTGGGGGAACAGCCATGCTGAATAAGCAGGCTTAGTGAGACAAAGGAACTCCATCTTTTTTTCCTGCCCCACTCACAACCCTGGGGCCATTAAGGAGCTAAGGCCATAAGATGTCTTCCCAGGATGTACTATTGCCCATTTAATTAAACACATTTAGAGCCTATCCATGGATTTCTCTGAGAAGAGGGTGGATACTACACACTTCCCAGTGGCCACAGGGATTGTTCTGGATCAGGAACATCATTCATTTAATTAAACAATCTCTGAGGTGAGCTGCCAGTGGTTCTGAGAAATTGGAGGCTACTGTGTGGATTCTGAAAACTTGGAACATCCAGGTGGCTCATCCTCTGCTAAGGCACTAAAAAGCAGGCCAAGAAGGAGCCTGGGGAATTCGGTGCGTGTGCCAGCTATTGACATCCAAATAACCTCAGTGAGGGCAATGGACAACATAAATTCAGCTATTTAGGCTTTAATCGCCTTGGCTAGAGAGAACTACTCGATGAGCTTTGGCAGTGTGCAACACTAGAGGGTGTGGCTATCAAGGGTGAGGCACTAGGGGTCCCAATGGGGATCCTCACAGGTCATGGATCAGAGGGAAAAGAACTGGATCACCTCATAAGTGAGTGAAGGGATTTGGAGGGCACACATGTTCTCTGAGAACTGAGCTGCGATGGAGGTGGGAAGCAAGGGCTGGGACAGTTCTTTGGCAACATGTAGAGAATAGGTGTGAGTTAAAAAGAACTGAGTGACAGTCACATAGTCTGAATTAACTAGCATGAGTTGAGTTGTAAGATTAGTACTCTCTCTCTCTCTCTCTCTCTCTCCTTTTTCATTTTTTTCTTTCTTTCTTTCTTTTCTCTTTCTTTTGCATGTCTGGTTGTCGGTCTCAGGGCTATTTTATGTCTATGCTATATTGATTATTTCCTTGGGTCTCTCTTTAGCTTTCCCCCACATGACTTCATCTCTTCTTCCATTTCTATAGACTTTGAAACGTTTGTATACCAACCCTACTAAACATTACTTTCCACTATTAGTATGTTTAGGATACCCTAGTCAATTAATATCTCCCAAATTTGTTCATCAAAACCAAAATAGGATATCTCTCACCCTTGGATCCCTTGGATTTCCTACACCTCCTGGGTATTTCACACACACACACACACACACACACACTATATATATGTGTATATATATATATATATATATATATATATATATATATATATATATATATATATCATGGACTGGGGCTTAGCTCAGTTGGTAGAATGTTTCCTCTGCATGCTCTGTGGCTCTCTGGGTTCAGTCGCCAGTACTGCAAAAAATGAGAGAAGGACCTGGAATCTCACTCCTGAACCAAACCCCAAATCATCAGCCATTGAAAACCCTAAGAATATCTGACAAGGACTACTGACATTACTCCAAGCGTGTCACTGTGTTGGGGAGTGTTTCATTATGTTGTATGTAGGGTCACTATGGGTTAGACCTAAAACAGTGACACCTATCAACAACAACAAAAACATATATCACATATAAGGAAGAGGTTTCTCCTTAAAGAACACCAGGCTTAAATAAGATCAATCGAAACTATGAAGGTGAAAGTGGATGAAGCCATTTCTGAAGCTGAAGAAAGCTTTCTACTTTCTGACTTAAACCAGAGTCCACATCCCAAAAGAAGGCATTATACCAAGGGAAACCCCACAAATATAAAATAGTAACATCCAGATCAACCAATGGGAAAGGATCAACCCAAAACCACATGAAACATGAAAAAATAGGTTGAAGAAGATGACAAAATGACTTAAATCCATCAATTATTGATTTTAAAGTAACTCAAGTATTAGATATGCCAGAAAAAGAATTTAGAAGTCTGTTTATAAGTATCATGAAGACTCCAAAGATGCCAAAGCCAAACAGATGAAATCAATTTAAATGCTGGACAAAAAGGGATCTAACTTAGAAGAAAAATTTAGCAAAGAAATCAAGATCCTCAAAGAGAAACAAAGAGAAATTCTGGAATTATAAAACACAGTACACCAATTAAACTATCAGTAGAATCTTCAGTATTGAGATTGGACAAAGCCAAAAACAGAATTCCTGATACTGAACAAAAAGCTGAATACTTTATCTATACAGATTCCATGAAAGATGGAAAGATAACACATTATGATCAATAATTTCAAGAGGTGTTTGATAAAATGAATAGATATAACCTATGAATACATGTTGTTGTTTTTGTTGTTAGGTGCCATCGAGTCAGTATCCGACTCATAGCAACCCTGTGTACAACAGGTAAAATACTATTGTCAGTGCTTCTCTGCTGTTTGTAGGGTTTTCAATGGCAGATTGATTTTTGGGAGTGGGTTGCTGGGTCCATCTCCCAAGCCTGCAGCCTATAGCACCTGATGTTCCCTGGCAGTCTCCCATCCAAGTACTAACCAGGGCTGACCCTGCTTAGCTTCCGAGATCTGATGGAATCAGATGCCACAGGGCTATGGCTGCAGGCCTATGAATACATAGAATTTATAAAAGAGCTGAAACTAATGCTATAGGCATAGGTAATCTGTTCAATGAAATAATAGCTGAAAACTTCCCAAACCTATGGGAAGAAATAGATACCTATACTATTGATGCATCCAGAACTCCAAATAGAGTAGACTGGAATAGATCTTCTCCATGACACATTATAATTGGAATGCTAAGTCTAGAGAGCAAAGAAGCTATTTTAAAGGCTGCAAAAAACAAAAGCCAACTCACTTACAAAAGTAACCCCATTAGAACAACAGCTGACTTCTTTACAACTCTAAAGTCAAGGAAAGCATGGTAGACATTATTCAAGTCCTGAAAAAGAAAAACTGACAACCAAGATTATTCTATCCAATAAGGCTATCTTTTAAAATTGACAGAGTTCAGGGCAATTCATGATATTGACAGGTTTAAGGAATTTGTGACCACCAAGTCAGCATTGCAGAGATTCTTAAATAATACATATGGGAGAAGCAAGACAAGCCCAAATTCAAGACCAAACGAATGAATAAAAGAATGGAGATGGGAAATTCATGAACACAACAAGCTAAGTAGGAACCAAAGAAGAGAAACAAACATCAAAATGTTGCAGAATATTGAGCTCCTCTTAACATTACTCTAAATGTAAATGCTCTTAACTCACCATTCAAAAGGCACTGGATGGCCAATTTGATTAACAAAACAAAACTTTTCAATGTGTGGGATTCAAAAGGCTGGTCTCATCCATAAAAACCATAAATGCCTGAAAATTAATGGCAAGAAAATAATATACAAAGTATGTGAAAACCAAAAAGTGGGGGTAGGTATACTAATTTAGGACAACCTGGACTTCAATCCCAAACTAATCAGAAGAGACAAAGATGGTCACTACATATTAGTAAAAGGAACAGTCAATCATGAAGACATAATGTTATTTAATATTTATGCACCACACATAGGAATACTTAGCTTCATAAAACAAACTTTGTTGCTCATAAAGTAACTCATTGGTGTAGATACAGTAATTCTGAGAGGTCTCAATCCTCCACTCTCTTCAAGAGATATATATCAAAGCAAAAGATTGGCAGAGAAATGATTTACTTAAACATTACTATAGGTCAACTGGACCTAATAAATATTTATAGAAGAGTTCATCCATCAGATGCAGAATACATGTTCTTCTTGGCACCACATGGAACTTTTTTCAAAAATAGACTACATTTTAGTCCCCAAATATGGCCTCAACAAATACAAAAAAAAAAAAAGAAAGAAAGAAAGAAATTATACCTTGTACCTTATTAGATCACAATGGAATAAAACTAGAAGTCAAATGCAAGAAAGATTTCAGAAATGTTACAAATTCATAATGATTATATAACATTTCTGAGTGATCAAAGAAATCAGTCATCAAAGAAATCAAAAAGGAAATTAAAAAGTTTCTGCAATCAAATGAAGATGAAAATACACCCTACGAAAACATGGGATATAGCACAGGCAGTTCAAAGAGGGATATTCATAGCCAGGAGTGCCTACATAAATAATATAGGGAAGTCCCAATTAAATAATGATTTAACTGAAGTCACTAGAAATCCAACAAAAACCCAATCCCAAGGGAAATGCAAAAAGAAAATGTGAGGATCAAGGAAGAAATTAATGAAATAGAGATGAAGAGAATAATAGAAAAAAATTGATGAAACCAAGAGTTAGTTCTTCATACAGATTAACAATATTGATACTCCCTTTCCCAAACTCACCAAAAGAAAGAGAGAAAAGGCCCAAATTAAACAAATCAGAGATGAAAAGGGGGACATAACAATGGATACCAATGAAATTCAAAAGAATTTGAGAAATTGTACTCCCCCAAAAAATGAAAATAAAGAAAAAAGTATTAGTTCTTCATTACATATGACTTGTTGTGTTGTTATTCTTAGGTGCCATTGAGTCAGTGTCTGACTCATAATGACCCTATGTACAACAGTTGAAACACTATTATCTTGCTTCTCTGCTACTCATAGGGTTTTCAATGGCTGATTGTTTTTTGGAAGTGGGTTGCTAGTTCTTCTCCCAAGCCTAGAGCACCTGGTGTTCCCACATAGTCTCCCATCCAAGTACCGGCTAAGCAGGCGAGACCCTGCTTAGCTTCCAAGATCTGATGGAATCAGATGCCATAGTGGTATGGCTGTAACCACTGAGATAGAGACAGTAATAAAAACCTCCAAACAATGAAAACCCCAGGTCCTGATAAGTTCACAGCTGAATTCTGTCAAACTTTTAAAAAATAATTGATCCTTATACTTCTCAAATTATTTCATAAAAATAGAAAAAGGAATTATATTTCCAAATTCATTCTTTGAAGCCAGTATCACCCTGATATCCAAAGCCAGATAATGACACTACAAAGAAAGAGAACTATAGACCAATTTCCCTGATGAACATTGATGCAAATACCCTCAATAAAATTCGGGTGAACCAAATTCAGCAAAACATATAAAAGATCATACACCATGATCAGGTGGGCTTCATTCCACAGATTCAAGGTTGTTCCAACACATGTAAATCAATTAATGTAATTCAACATATCAAGATACTTGCAGACAGAAATCACATGATGATCTCAATTGATGCTGAGAAGGTCTTCAACAACATTCAACATCCTTTCATGGTAAAAGTCCTGAAGAAATTAGGTAGAGAAGGAATGAATCTCAACAACATAAAGGCCATCTATGACGAACCTATAGCCAACATTATATTAAATGGGGAAAAATGGAAAGCATTACCTCTAAGATGAGGAACAAGAGAAGGATTCTTTCCTCTCTTATCCAATATTGTGATTGAAGTCCTAGCCAGAGCAATCAGGCAAGAGAACACAAAATAAATGCAGAGAGGAAAAGAACAGCTCAAACTATCCTTATTCATAGATGACATGACCCTAAAATTCCACTAGAAAACTTATAGAGCTAATTAGTTACTTCAGCAAAATGGCAATATAAAAAAAAACACTGAAAAATCATTAGCCTTCCTTTATACTAATACTAAAGAGGAAGAGTTGAAATCAAGACAATCACATTCACAATAATAACTGACCATAAAATAAATATTTAGTAATCAATCAAACAAAAGACCCTAAAGACCTCTACAGTGCAAACTTCAAAATGTTAAAGAAAGATATATCAGAAGAGACTAGAAGATGGAAGTACTTCCTTTGCTCTTGGGTCAGAAGAATTAATATTGTGAAAATAACTATACTACCAAGAGCTATTTACAGATTCAATGCACTCTCCATAAAAATCCCAATGACGTACTTGGCAGAAATAGGAAAAGCAATATTAAAATTCATTTGAAAGCACGAAAGATCATTTATAGCAACAACAACAACAAAAAATCCTAAGCAGCAAAAACAGTGCAGGAGATATCACAATACCTGATTCCAAACTATACTACAGAGCCATAGTGGCAAAAACAGCTTGGTATTGGCACAAATATAAGCATGAAGATCAATGACATAGAATTGAAGACCCAGAAATACATTCATGTAACTACAGTTACCTGATCTTTGACAAAGGAGCTAAAGATGTTCATTGGAGAAAAGATAGCCTCTTCAACAAATCATGCTGGGAAAAATGGATATCCATTTGCAGAAGAATGAAAATAGACTTAACACCTCTGAATCTTTATGAGAGTTAATTCAAAATGGTTCTGAGATCTCAACATAAAAGTAAAAACTTAAAACTATTAGAATAGATAAGTAACAGGCTCCAACACATAGGCCTAGGCAAGTATTTCCTTATCAAGACTCCAATTGCCCAGGTAATGGCACCAATAATCAACAAATGAGATTACATAAAACTACAAAGCTTCTGTACAGCAAAAGAAATAATTTACAGAGTAAAGGAAGAGTTCACAGGATGAGAGAATATCTTTGCATTCTATACCTCAGACAGAGGATTAACTTCTAGACTATATAAATAATCTAAGAAATCAGACACTAAAATAGCAAATAAATAAGTGGGCAGTGGAATTGAACAGATAATTCTCAAGAGAAGAAATACAGATGGCCAATAAACACATGAAAAACTACTGAATATTCCTAGCCACTAGTGAAATGCAAATCAAAACAACACTAAGATTCCATCTCACTTCAGTAAGAGTGGCCAAGATTAACAAAAGAAATAATACCAAATGCTGGTGAGGATGTGGAAAATGCAGCACCCTTTTACACTGCTGGTGGGACTGCAAATTATTTCAGTCACTTTGGAAATCAATATGGAGGTGCCTTGGAACGCTAAAACTAGAACTATCGTATGACAAAGATATCCCACTCCTAGTAATATACCTAAAGCAAGATAAGTCTGCATACCACTGGGCACCTGCAATTCCATATTTAATTCAGTACTCGTCACAATTGCACCACTATGGAATCAACAAGATGTCCATTAACAGAAGATTGGATTGAAAAACTATTGTATTATGCGTAACAATATTACACAGCAGTAAAAAAAGGACAAAATTTTGTCTTCTGCGGCAAAATGGATGAACTGGAGAGCATCATTCTAAGCAAATTAATACAAAGTCAAAAAAGAGAAATATCATATCTTCTCATTCATAGGTGTAAACTAAATCTAACTTAAAGAAAAATTATACATACTTAGACATATAAAAATGAACAGTCATACCTAAGAATGGAAATTACAAATAGACTTGATGTGGGGGGGATTAGCAAGTGGAGTGGATATTTAGGAAGAGGGTAAGGGACAGGGATATAAATAATGTAGAGGGATGAAGTGGGAGAGAAATAACACAAAATACAGGATGCAGCTATATGAATACATGAAAAAAAGGGAAGGAAACAAATCCATGAGAGTAATACCCATGATTGCATATGATTCTCATCACATATTGATAAAAATTCCTACTTATTTCTTTTCTTCTTTAGTTCATACTGTTCTGTAAAGTATGTAAGATAAATATGTAAGCAAAACTGATTTAATAGTAGCATAATGGATATAGCAAATGACTTACTACTCTGTACATTTATATATAAAATAAATAAAGAAAGAAATTAAGTGGGAAAATACTAGGGATATAGAAGAGGACTTGGAAAGGGCAATAGTAAAGAGTAATAGAAGGGGTGAATATGCTCAAAGCACTTTATATACTTGTACAGAAATATCATAATGAAACTCCTTACTTTGTACATTGATATATACTAATTAAAAAGTGAGAAAAGTCCTTGAACTGCTGCTTCTATTTCTAAGACAGATCCCTAGATATGGAACATGGGACTAAGTGTCAAAAGATGTTTGTGTGTGTGTGTGTGTGTGTGTGTGTGTGTGTGTGTGTGTGTGTAGAGGGAGAGAAAAGGTTTTTTCCAAAAAGGATATAATAATTCACATTTCCTCAAGTAATACTTAAATGTACCTTTTCTTATAATCCCTATGTTAGACATCATTGCTTTTTAGAATTGCCAATTGGTGATCATAAATTAATATCTTATATTAATTTGTATTTTCCCCACCATTTAAGAAATATATTTATACTTATTGGCTTTTTGGTTTTATAGGTTTTGATCCTTTCCATAGGTTCTGTTTTTCACAGCAATCACTAATTAGATATTGTTCATTACTAGACATTACCTTAAAATATAAGTAGGAGGATATTTGTTAGTTGGACATGAACAGGATTGAGGAAGGGAAGTAGGAATTGGGATTTCCTTAGGGAGGGCTAGTTAGGGTAGCTAATTAGGGGCAACCAACACAGAGAAAAATATGGCATTGTTGAGCTACTCTTTTGCTGTAAGTGCATTCCTACATTTTGTTTCCTCAGTGCCTCTGAGAAGTTGGTACAATCATCATCCCTATTTTTACTGAAGCTCAGAGTTCCTTAGAAGCCTCTCAAAATCATTCAGCTCTTGATCTGTAGTTGGAATGTTGTCTGCCAGAGCTTCTGTTCTGCTACCACTGCACGTGGCTTTCCAGTGCACTTGCAGTTTTACGAGCATGCGTTAGCATATACCCCACATAAGCTTCCTGAGCTGCTCATATTCCATTTAAAGGACAGTAGGTCCTGGGGGCATAAGCGATATAAAGCCAGGGCAACATGTCATGCAATATAGTGCAACATGTCATAGGATGGAGGAATATGGAAAGGACTCATCTGCCTACTTCATCAGGTTGCCATGATTTCAGAAACTCATCATCAAATGGGCTTTTCTCAGGAAACTGTTGCCTAGACCAAAGCTCTTCTTTAAAGAGTAATAGCATAGGTATTGGTGTTTTAAGAACTGATTTTTGTTCAGTCTAAGGATGTGTCATCCTTCTTCTGTCTTGTGCTACCTTGTGATCTCTTATTGAACAAACCTGCAGATTGTCATAGTAACTGTAATATTATTAACAATAATTATTGTAGTGATAATAGCAGAGCTAACCCTACTTCCATTCATGCCAGATTTACTAGCAGTAATTGTAATTACAGCAGTGCTTTTGTATTCGAAACACTTCCCTGTGTTGTTTTATAAGCATTGTCTCATTTAAATGTAAATGTAGATAAAGTCCCACACATTAGTCATTCTAAACACAAGGTAAAGGAGCATCTATCTGGTGTATTTAAATTAGCCTCTGTGCTGTCCATCTGTGTGGGACCCCTTAGCCTGGGGTTGGAACCCCACACCTCCACCTCCACCAGAGGTGAGTGCAAAGGAGATACAGCCACTCTGGGAGCGTTTCAGGGAATGAACTCAAATTTTATTTAGCAACTCAGCCTTATGTGCAGTTGCTTATGTAGTCTCTCCTGACCCTCTATGTGGCATTGTCCAGTGCCCCTTCCACCTATGGGGAGGGACTTGGTGGTGGAAAACCCTCCAAGGCTGCACCCAGGAGATGCCCAGGGAGGGTCATCTTGTCTTCTAACCTCTAGGCCAGGACAGGCATGCCTCATCGGCCTTCTTTAAGTCTCTGGTGAGCCTCAGGACTGGAGGTGAGCCAGATAGACTCGAACCCAGGGTCTCTCAGGGTCGCTGTCCCACTGATTCCGCCCCACATCCAGGGTGTGCCTCAGGACTCGAGGTGGGCTAGATAAGCTTTGAGCCAAGCAGAATCATGTCTCTTCCCTTCCTCTCTATGCCTCATCCCTACACATCTGAGGTTTTAATTCCCACCCTCCAACCCAAGATTTGTGTCTTCTACTCTGGGCCATTGTTGGGGGATCTCACTGATGGCTGGTTTCCACCTGCTAAGAATAATGGTGACATTTGAGAAGAGCCTACTGTAGGTAGATTGCTTGCATACTTTATCTTGAAAATCCTCATATTCTATTCATCAATCTCTGCACCTCAGGAAAGCTAAGAACTGAAACATGCTTGGCTCCAGCTCCCAGCACTTGCATTAGGAAGTTACTGTCTACTACTTAGAAGTTCATCTGCTCCTGCTGGGTGTTGCTGCACTTGGAAGTCACACCCAGTCAATGGACCTAGATGTACTATGGCAGAGGTGACTAGATTTCCACTTAAGAAACTGGCTGCAGATGGTGCACACTGTAATCCCAGTGGCTTGGGAGGCGGAGCAGGAGGACCAAAGTTCAAGACCAGAGGCAGTCTGCATAACTTAGCGAGACCCTGTCTCAAAAAGTAAAAAAATGGGCTGGGGGTGCAGCTCAGTGGTCCAACACTTGCAAAGCATGCAAGTGCAAGGCCCTGGGTTGAACCCCTTAGAACTGCAAAAAAAAAAAAAAAAAAAAAAAAAAAAAAAAAAAAAAAAAAAAAAAAAAAAAAAAAAAAAAAAAAAAAAAAAAAAAAAAAAAAAAAAAAAAAAAAGAAAGAAAGAAAAAGAAAAAAAAGAAAAGAAAGAAAGAAAAAAGGAAAAAACTGACTGCAGGAGGAGATGGCTTTTAGGAGCTCTGATTTTTGCATCCACATGACCTGCAGTACATTGAAAAGAGAGGACACACAATTTGCAAAGAAGTGTTTTCACAGCTCATATATTTCTACACTGCAGCACAGTTGCAGGTCGTTAAACTGCTTTCAGACATTAGGATGGGAAATTAGGGCTTTTAGTGGAACTGTTGGTGGTGTAACTCTTTCATTAGTTGTCTTCTTGAACTGGAGATGATATAGCCCAGCATTCTGGGCTTCTCTTTTAGGCCAGGCATTATTTTGTCTGCAGATGGATCACTCATCCTAGGAGACAGAGTGGAAACTACAAAAGGACTCTCAGCTAGAGATTCTTGTCCTGGTTCCTCCAGTGATTTGCTGTCTAGTGTTCACTAAGTGGCTTAATTTTTCTGGAAGCTGCAGGTAATAAATACTGTGAAATGTCGTTAACCTTCACAATCAACTGTTTAGTTTCCCTCTTGGTGTGGCAGTTCATTTTGATTCCCTTTGCTGATTACTGGATACCCCTTCCACATGCCTTTCATACACCAACACTCTTCTTTCCTAGGCTAAGTGGTTCACACTGTGTGTCATGTCTTTTCTAGACTGTGAATAATGAAGCTATGCCCCCAGCACCTGGGAGGTCAAGTCAGAAACAAACTCTTGCCCCCACTGCCTGTCAGCCATTTTGTGTTCTCTTAGGCACAAGAGTCTCTAGGATGCTTCAGGGCTACTTAAAACAGAGACTGGAAAATTTGCAGGTGATCTTAACAAAGCACAGAAAGTTTGTATTTGACTGCAGAGTGACAAGTTGTTGGAAAAGTTTTGCTGAGATTGGTCCCCTAATCTGGGCATTGTCTGGGAGTTGACACATGCCCACTACAGCTGTCCATCTCCCTGTTCATTGAAAGGGGATCTAGCAGACCTGACCAATTCCAGAATTCCTGGGTAATGATGTTCTTAGGTGCCAGCTTATTTATAGGCTAATAGTCCCAACATTTTTCCTACACTCTAATTCTCTATCTGCATTTTTACCTTGTGCCTTTGGGAATGAAACTTGGAGTTCAAAAGGAAGATTCTGCCTGCCATCTAGGACTTCACAATTTCCAGACATCTTCAAAATACAAAAGAGGGTGGGTGTAGACCTCCTCAGACACAAAGGTGAGTAACCACTCCTCTTAGCCATCTATACCACTAAGTGTCATTTTTACTTTGGGCAAGCCACTTACACCTTTTAGAGCACTGGGAGATAAGACCAGATTGTGGTGGGAGCTAAACAAGATGATGAGAGGCTCTGAGGATGACAGAACAGATCTACAAATGCTTTATGAATTTTAAAATTGTGGCACAACCATGAAGTGCCATTGTTATTATTCTCAGTGACAACTGGTTCATTTACAAATGGAAGTTTGATCACTTTCCCAACGTAATTAATTTTAGAACTTTTGTCAAATTATTCTCAGTACTTGTGGAAATATCTAAAACATAAGATAAGAATTCTCAGCCAATTCACATTAAGAGGTTTATTTAACGGAACGATTACACGTGAGCCTGCAGCTGTAGCCCTGTGGCGTCTGATCCCAGCAGACCTCGGAAGCTAAGCAGGGTTGGGCCTGGTCAATACCTGGATGGGAGACCGCCTGGGAATACCAGAAGCTGTAGGCTTGGGAGTAGGACCTGGCAACCCCCTCCCAAAAGTCAATCTGCCATTTAAAACCCTATGAACAGCAGAGAAGCACTGACAATAGTGTTTCCCCTGTTGTACAGAGGATCACTATGAGTCGGATACTGACTCGACAACACCTAACAACAACAACAACAATTACACGTGGGTGGGTGGGTGTAAATGTGCACGTGTGTCTATGTGTTTCAAACATTAAGTGGGTATACAGCATAGAGAAATTAAATTTCTGGCCAGTTTCAGGTTAAAACTCCAATTCCCTTCATATCAAATGCTTGTAGAGTTATCCTCACCTCAAATGTCCACATGAGCTTTTAATAGTGCCTTTGCTTCCATCTCCAGTTTGTGAGAATTGTCTACAATGCTATAAAATATAGTGAATCTTAGAAGCAGACAGAAATTAATTCTCTTTTAACTAGGTCTTCATGAAAAGGTTATTTCTCCTCCTGAGCCCACTTCTGCCTGACTCCCACACCTGTGCAATCATTCAGATTGCAGTGTCTTTACTCCCTGCCTTCTCTGGAAATATTGTTGGCAGCTGTTGCTCAGTTAATTTGCACTAAATTTTCCAGAGAGAGGGAAAATATTCCTTTCTGTAGATTTTTTGCAGTTATTTTTCATTCTTTTTTTTTTTTGTATCACATATTCAGCCTCCATCAAGAATCATTTACTGTCCCCAACTGGCCTTTAATGGTCCTCACTGACCGCTGAATTCCCACATCTCTTTGATGTAATCATATTGCAGAATGAACAGTATTAGCGTACTAAGTTTGACCTAAAATTGAAAGAATTTCACCCCACTTCTAAAATACGTAGGTTACACCCTAAATGAATTTGGAGAATCTGACTCATGAACTATGTGATCTATATAAACAGAAATATTTCCTAAGAGAAATTACCATGCCACAGTTTTATTTTTCCCTGAGACACAAAGCAGGAGACATAATGTAATTTAATACAATATAATGCAAAGAATAGACCATTACTCACATGGAACAGCACATTGCTTAGCAGCTGACAAGAATTACTAGGGAACTTCCTGCAATAACAATCTACATGAGAAATAACTAAAGAATATAGCTCTCTCTTTCTCTCACCAGATGGCCAATATGCACTCTTTCAGTTACATGGGAGAATTCAGAATCATAGAAGAAGCTCATTTAAATCAACCATTTGGCAGAGCTTCTCAGACTTCAGTCTGCATAAGAATTTCAGAAGGAACTTGTTAAAAATTCAGATCTCTTTACTCTTGTCCCAGAGATGCTGAGGAGGTGGGGATTCATTAAAGACCAAAAAAACACATGTTTAATGAGCACTCAATGGCATTTTGATGCAGTTAGTCCATGGACCAAGGTTTAAGCAACATTACTTTTGCATTTCAGATGAGAAAATGAAAATGAAGAAATATAAATTGGTGTACCTGAAGTCAAAATCTCACTTATCAGCAGAACAAAGATAAGTAATAACAACAACGATGTGTAAGTGTTTAATGGATGAACAGAAACAAGTCCCCTGCCTTGCCTGAAAGAATCTCACCATTTACTTTACTTCCTTACTTAAGTTTCCTCATTATGCATCTTTAAAATATTTATTACGCAGCTGGTATGACTAAGACACCAAGATTAAAATGTTTAAAGACAGAGAGTTGGTCTCTTCCTTCATGTAGCTTACAGCATAGTATATTAACCATTTATACAAATAAGAAAGAATGTAGAATTTTAAAATGGAAAGATGATTTGTTTAAAGCAAGAAGTTCTCACGGATCCACTCAATATTCCAGGAGTTAATACAATAAGAATGAGAGGAGGCATTTCAGGTAATCACTTATTTGTTCCTTTATTCTACAAATGTTTATTGAACATTTATTATGTGCCAAACACTGTGCTAGACATTGTGGATATAGGGGGGAAAAACATGGAAGACAAGGTCTCTGACTTCTTGGAGAGTAATTTTTAGTGGGATGAGAAAGAGCAAGTGGAAAGGCCTGTGGTATTTCATACTACAAAGTGGTGGTTGTTAGGTGCCTTCCAGTCGGGGCTGACTCACAGCAACCCTCATAGGGTTTTCAGTGGCTGATTGTTTCGAGATTGTTTTCCAGAGCAGACTACCATATCCTTCTCCCATTTCTGAGGATCGAACCCTGGTCCTCAAAAAAAGTGGAACAGGCGCTCTACCAACCAAGCTAAACCCCAACCCACACACTTCATGGAGTGGCCAGCTAACAACAGCAGGGAAGTAGCTTATTTAATTTGCATTCTTAAAGCTCACTGGATAATATTGAAGAATGAATTGAAGGGGAGGATGGACCTAAGAAGGAAACAAGTCGAGAGACAACTACTGTGGCTCATGGATGTTTCATGCTCTAAAAGTAAAGAAGGACATTAACCAGAAACAAGGAAAAGAGACATGGGCATATATCAGGGTCATCTGTTGTCATTTCAGTAAGTTTGACTCTGTAAACATCCTCGGTACAGAAGTCAGCACAGACTGCTCAAACCCATGCATGCCATGGCTCAGCCCCTGGCCAGACTTATATTGCCTGTACCAACTAAGTAGGATGGTCTGCTCTTCCCCAGCTATCCTTTCTGTTTAGCATACGGTTTATGCTGATTTTATTTCCTTCCACCTCGGCGTGCTTTTACCCAAGCTCTCTTTATATAAATGGGAGACCTTTTACAAATGTTTCTTCCTTCATTAAACCATTTCTCTCAATCAGATACAACCTCTTCCTCCTTGGAAGTACATTTTGATACATATGGTTAGGTCCAACATTATTGCTATTTATTTTTATACTGCTTCTTCCTGCTTAGACTATGAGCTGCTTAAGAAAGAATGAAATCTTCTCATTTCCATTGTGACTGGTGCTTTGCACAGGGCCTCAGAATGGAGCATGAGGAGTTCTATAACCTGACCTGATGAACTCCAGAGCTTCCTTCCTCATGCTTATCCACTACCTGCACACATTGCTCCAACTTTCAGTTCTATGGAAAAGACCACACTGTGGCATGGCCAATGACTTCATTCTTGCTCTGCCATATTCTTTGTATGCTCTTCAGTCTCTTGTCTGTCCAGAAAACACCTCTACATCATTCAAGACTTAGCCTAGAGTCAGTCTCTATAAATATTTTTATGGCATTCTTCTCAGCTTAACTCTCTTCAACTAGAACTAACAGCTCCCTGTTTGGTCCTCTCTTCCACATTGTATAAATTTACAAAACAATACTCTGCACAGATTATGTCATGTAAAATGTATAATATTTTGGAGGGCATTGAGAAAATATGACATAAGGAAATGTAGAATCTTTAAGCCAACAATGAGGAAGAGTACAAGAGAGGAGACAGCAGACAATAAGTGACTAATATTTATAAGCTAGAAATCCTTAAGTTAGTAAAGAAAGTTGGGTCTTAAAATGGCTAGATCAAAAACTAATCATTCTATAGTGATGGTCATTAGTTTAAATGGCCTGAGTATGTAGAGCAACAAATATCACACATGCTGCATGTGTGTGGGTGTGCCTCACTCTTAAGTATGGCCATGTGCACAGACTTAATATTTGTGAAAAGCCTCTAACAAAGAGGGAATTTAGAAGCCATATAAATAGATATATCAGAGAGAAATACGTCCAAACTATAATTAATTTTTTCCAGAGGAAAAAAAGATGCTATAAATTCAAAATATAAAATGTGAGAGCAGGAATACACACACACACACACACACACACACACTGAAAGACACAATTAAGGAGATCTCAAAAATGTGACTCAGGAAGCAGAACAAAATAATGAAGAAATGATAAATAATACTTTTTATAAAGGTAAGAAATTCAGGGGCTCAAGTCAAATTAAAATAGAAGAAAGAAAGTCTAGGGAAAAAATAGGATATAGAATAAATCAAAGAAATAATATACAAAAAATTCTCAGAACTTATATTTCTCCAGGGAAGTTATCTACTGAAGGTCTAGTTCAGTGATTGAAAAACCTTTACTAAGGCATATACTTGTCAAATTCCAGAACCCTGGATTTAAAGAGAAGGCCTGAAAAAGTCCCAGAGAAGAAAAATATATAGATTATTAGCAAAAACATAAAAAGTATACTATTAGATTTCTCAGTAGGAATACTGAAAGCTGAAGAATAATTGAATCATGCTTTTGAACTCCTAAGGAAAATGATTTTCAATTTGAAATTCCATACCCCTTGAAACTTTGTTGATGTTTACGAGCAGAGACATGTTCAGGCAAACCAAGTCAGAAAGCTACTAGAGAACATTCCCCTAAAAAGGATATTATATTAGGATCCAACCCAGGAGAAGGAGAGAGAAAGAGACAGAGAGATGAAAGATTAGTCTAAAGCAATGGAAAAGGAGAGCCTGGGATGAAAACAGTGCTGTTGTTGTTAGGTGCGGTGGAGTCAGTGTCCCACTCATAGCAACCCTACCTACAACAGGCAAAACACTATTGTCAGTGCTTCTCTGCTGTTCATAGGGTTTTCATGGAGGATTGATTTTTGGGAGTGGCTTGCCGGGTCCTTCTCCCAAGCCTACAGCACCTGTTGTTCCCAGGCAGTCTCCCATCCAAGTACTAACCAGGCCCGACCCTGCTTAACTTCTAAGATCTGACGGGATCAGATGCCACAGGGCTAGGGCAGCAGACCTTAAAATTTAGTATTTCAGATTGGGCAGGAAAATTTTCTCTTAAAGTGGGGAAAACAAAAAGAGCTAATAAATTACATGGTGTGTTTGGTCACAGTGAGAACAGGTTTCTAGCTCTGTCAGAAATAATGGGGATAACAGTAATAAATACATGGAAAACTACCACAGAAATAGCAATGTTAACTCCAGGACATAGACAAGAAAGGAAATGTAGTCATAATACATTAGATGGCTTAGCTGGAAACAGCTTTTTCATAATCATATTGCTATAACAACGAGTATGGATTTAAACAAAAATTCTGATGTAATTGAATTGAGCGAATAGGGTGAAGAGGAGTGCATAGAGGGTCATCATAATATGAGAACTAAATAGTAGATCTATCTATATCAAGAGATAATCTAGGAAATTTTCTTAAAAATCAGGAAATAGCAATGTAAGCATATTAGCTGCTTGGAAATAGTTTAAAAATCAGCCAAAATGTTCGTAGGGACAGATCTGGGTGTAATTGAAGAATTGGCACCATAACTTCAGTCCTTGGTCATTTTTATAAAAGAATTTTAGAATGGACCCAAAAGAAATTTGCAGGATACTTTATATCCAGTTGGGCTGGGATTTAGCTCAGTGGGTAGAGCGCTGTGCTGCAGTCTCTGAGGTCCCGAGTTCAATTCCCAGCACCACAAAAATGGGAGAAGGGCCTGGCAATCCACTCCCAAGGCAATCCTGAAACAGCCATTGAAAATCCTATGAGGGTCACTATGAGTCGGATACCAACTCGATGGCACTTAACAAAAACCTAACCTTATATCTAGTTGGAGGAAAAAAAGAGTCCCTTGAGTGCTATAGTAAGAAGGCTGGGGATTTAGGCCAGAGTGGGGACATGGAAAGGGAAAGGGAGAGAGAAAGTTATGCTTTCTGAAATAGAAATCAGAAAGCAGGTAGGCCCAGCAACAAAGATCTGCAAACAGCTGCATTTATACTTCTGAATGAGAGGTCAGGAGGTGGGCATGTCCAGCAGTGAGGCTGTGGGTGATTCTGAACATCTGTGAACAACTGCAGCTGAGAATAACTACAAACATCTCCAAGCATCTGTGGATTTCCGCAGGTATCTGAAGGCTTCTGGACGCCACAGACCCTGCAGACTTCTGAGGACAACTGTGGACACTGCTAGGACTGCAGACACCATGGACAGTGCAGGGACTGCAAAAATCTCTGGCCAGTGCATTGGGGCCAGAGTTTTGGAGGGAGGGTTAAGTCCATATCTCATTAAAGGGGCAGATATTCTTCTCCTCTTGTTTATCTCTTCAGGTGTGTCATATTTATTTCACTTTTGGGCTTTGGGTGACCTTTTTTGGTTGTAAAACAGCCCTTAATCAAAGGAGAGGTCTTATCTCCAAGGAGAGTCCATCCTTCTTAGTCCAGACATAGAAGCACCTACTGTCTTAATATGTAAAGTGTGTTACTGGCTATATACCAGGTCATTTATAAGAAGATATCAGCAATCCTGCTATTTGTAAAGGATATTATTTGTCAAGGAAGTACTGGCCACCAGATAGAGGCATTTGTCTCAGAGGAAGCTCACATTGATATTCATGTCTCAAAAGGTGGCTAGGAAACAAATGGCTATAGAGGGACCCTTTATTCCCTTTCTTCCTACCTACCATCTCCTATTAGAGAGAAATAAAAGAAGCTGGGCACAGTGGTACATGCCTGTAATCGCTGTGACTTGGGAGGTGGAGGCAGGAATATCTGGAGTTTGAGGTCAGAGGCAACGTGCATAACTTAGCAATACCCTGTCTCAAGATAAAAAATATAAAAGGGACTCAGGTTGCAGCTCAGTGGTAGAGCACTTGCAAAATATGTGTGAGGCCCTGGGTTCAGCCCCCTAGTAGTGCAAAAAGGAAAAAAGAGGGAAAGGAAGGAGGAAGGAAGGTAAGAAAGAAGGAAGGAAGGAAGAAAAGAAGCTGCCTCTAAAGAGCAGAAAAGGAGTGAAGAGAGGTAAGTAGGAAAAAAAAAAAGAGTAACAAAACAGCATGTTTTATTACCCTTGCCAAAAACATTTAAACAAACTATTCATTTGCAAACTATTAAGCCTATTCTACTTCCACTAAACAAATAAGAGAATGACAATGTAGAACATTGTGTTTGACTATCTGGAGAACAGTACATTTTGCAAAACGGCAATTTGCTGTTGTAAAATAATGATTTTGAAGGTATTTGGGTATTTCCTGTGCTATTCAGAGTCAGAAAGTCCCTTTTTGGGAACATCAACTTCTCCTTATTCAAAGACTGAAAAAATTATGCTACTCATTTCAATTACTAGTTATGATTAGCCAAAATGCTTTCACCTATTCAGTGTACTGAATAGTCACCATATATCACATGTACCACATCGGTCCTAAGAACAGTGAGAAAATTTAAGAATTTTAAGCAAAGTAATTGGAGGCACAGGATTCCACACAAGCAAAGATGTAGATGTCTCTGCCTTACTGCTCATGGGATTGTCTGACTTGATCAGAGAAAAAATGGATATTTTAATCATGTTCAATTCCACTAATTCTTGTGAAGTAAATGCTTCAAGGTAAAACTGAAACTTGAATACAGTCACTAATAATAGGCTATGTTGATAAGAGACATATACAAAAACATTTGCAAAAGAACCAGAGACATTGGACAAGAGCCAACTCATGCAAAGAATAAGCACTCTCTTTTGATCCAAACTAACCAACATTTGAAATCCTGACCAAGAAACAATTGGAAGAAATATCAGCCAACTAACTAAATATGTTTTCTTCAGTCTTAAAAAAATCCAGTGTCTTTTGAAACTTCTAGGGAAAGCATCTTTGGCTTCCTCTATTAGTAGAAAGGGGAAAACATCAGTTTCCTGAAGGAAGCATTAGAGCTGAGCTAAAAATTCAGATTCAGATTCCGGACAGCCTCAGTCTTTCCACTACAACCATTGATTGGTTATTTACTCACTGGTACTTTTTATCTTCTCCACTGTACTTGGTTGGATAAAGATAAGGACGGTATTAATATTTTTCATTTCAATTTCATATAAATAAGACATTTTCCTCTCAGCTTGTGTGTCCCCCAGTGGCCTGGTATGACAAAAAGCCTTCTAGGAGTCATGAGGGAATTAAATAGAAAAATACTTTCCTTATATGGAAAAGGTTCTGAGGTTGAAGAAATCAGAGTATTTTAAGAGACAAATGAAAGAATGTTCCAATCATGGGAAGAAATCTCCTGTGGGAGTACTTAACAATAGTTATATTTAGCATGGATAACATCCTTCATCTTATCAGATAAGGCATAACATTACTAAAATCTCACACTTCTTTCACATTTTCTTATCTTTTCCCAATTATAGGATCATGTATTGCAAATAAGAATAATTTGACCTCTTCTTTCCCTATCTCTATTCCTTTAATTTCTTTCTCCTGTCTGATTGCTCTGGCTAGGACTTCAATCATGATATTGAGTAAGAGGGGAGAGAGTGGACATCCTTGTCTTGTTCCTGATCTTAGATGGAATGATTTTAATTTTTCCCCATTTAATATGATGTTGTCTATAGGTTTGTCATATATATTCTTTATGATGTTGATATAAGTTCCTTCTATACCCAATTTCTGCAGTACTTTTATCACGAAGGGATGTGGAACTTTGTCAAAGGCTTTCTCAGCATCCATTGAGATGATCATGTAATTTCTGTCTGCAAGTCTCTTGACATGTTGGATTAACATTAATTGTTTTATATATATTAACCAGCCTTGCCTCTGTGGAACGGAACCCACCTGATCGTGAAGTATGATCTTTTTTATGTATAGCTCTATTTGGTTTACAAGGATTTTATTAAGGATTTTTGCATTAATGCTCATTAGGGAAATTGGTCTGTAGTTCTCTTCCCTTGTAGTGTCCTTATCTGATTTTTATATCAGAGTGATACTGGTATCTTAGAATGCTGTTGAAAGTATATCTTTCTTTTCTATTTTATGAAATAATTTGAAGATGAATAGTATTAATTCTTTTGTAAAGGTTTGATAGAATTCAGCTATGAAACTGTTAAGACCTGGGCTTTTCTTTGTTGGGAGGTTTTTTATTACTGTTTCTATCTCATTGGTGGAAATGTGGTTGTTGTTAGGTGCTGTCAAGTCGGTGTCTGACTCATAGCAACCCTACGTACAACAGGCAAAACACTATCATTGTGCTTCTCTGCTATTCATAGAGTTTTCAACAGCAGATTGCTTTTTGGGAGTGGTTTGCCAGGCCCTGATCCCAAACCTAGCACCTGGTGTTCCCAGGCAGTCCTCCATCCAAGGACAAACCAAGCCTGACCCTGCTTAGCTTCAGAGATCTGACAGGACCGTATGCAACAGTAGAACTGCTATAGGCTTTCGTTGAAATAGATCTGTTTAATTTGTTTACATTCCCAGGGTTTAGTTTTGGTAAGTCATAAGTGTTGAGGAATTTATTCATTTCTTCTGTATTTTCATTTTGTGGGGAGTCTCATCTCTACTTTTATTAATTTGGGTTTTTTCTCTCTTTTTTGCAAGTTTGGCTGGGAATTGTCAATTTTCTTGATCTTTCCAAAGAACAAGCTCTTGGTTTTGTTATTTTTTTTTTTTTGTATTGTTCTTTTAATCTCCATTTTGTTAATATCTGCCTTGATCTTAATTATTCCTTTCTATGTACTCCTTTTGGGGTTGGCTGGTTGTTGACTTTCTAGTGCCCTCAGATGAACCATTAAATTATTTAATTGAGTTTTTCCCTATCTCACTGATGAAAGCATTCATGGCTATGAACTTCCCTCTTAGAACTGCCTTAGGTGTATCTCATAGATTCTGGTAGGTTTTGTTTTCATTAACATTTGGTTAAAGGAACTTTTTAGTTTCCTTTCTGACTTCTTCAAGGACCCATTGATCATTCCATAGTGTGTTATTTAACCCCCCTGTATTTGTAATATTTCTGTTGATTTTCTTGCTTTTGAGTTCTAGGTTTATTCCACTGTGATCTGAAAAGATATGGGGGATGATTTAATTTATTTTGAATTTGTTGAGGTTGTTTTTGTGACATAAAATATGGTCTATTTTTTTAAAGTTCCATGTGATGCTAAGGAGAATGTGTATTCCACCTCTGAAGGATGGAATATTCTGTAAACATCTGTTACATACAATTAACTATGGTGTTGTTTAAGTCCATTGTTTCCCTGCTCATTTTTTGCTTTGATGATCTGTCTGTTGCAGGGAGTACAGTGTTGAAATCACTCATAATAATTGTGTCTGGACCTTTGCGTTCCTTGCTCAGCAGTAAGGTTTGTTTTATTAAGTTAGGACGTACTATGCTTGGTGAATAAATATTGACTGTTATGTTCTCCTGGTTGACTGTTCCTTTTACTAATATATAGTGACCATCTTTTCTGTTCTGATTAGTTTGGCGTTGAAGTCTAGCTTGTGAAAATTAGTATAGCTACTCTTGCTTTTTTTCCTTCTCTCTTTTTATATTTATTTATTTATTTATTTATTTATTTATTTATTTATTTATCTTTTTTTTTTTGGTTTCCACAGCCTGCTATTTTTTTCAGCCTTTAATTTTAATTTTCAGACTTTTGTGGTCTCTGTTAATTAGATGAGTCTCTTGAATCCCACATATTGAGGGTTTTGTTTTTTAATCCAGTCAGCTGATCATCTCTAGAGTGGTGAGTTAAGACCATTTATGTTTAGGGTAATTATTGAGAGAAGCTTGGTGTTCTGCATTATTTTGATGGTCTTCTTTAGTTCTTAATAAGCTTGTTATGTTTATGAATTCCTCTTGTGTGTTTTACTTATTCCTTTGATCTTGCATTTGGGTTTGTCTTGCTTCTTCCATGTGTAAATTTCTTTAAGAATCTTCTCTAATGCTGGCTTGGTGGACACTAACTGCATTAAACTGTCAATGGAAAAATTGAACTCTACATTTATTTTAAAATAACTTTCCTAGGTAAAGAAATTTTGGTTGGCAGTTATTCTTTTTCATGACTTGAATGTTGTTTGACTATGCTTTCCTTGACTTTAGGGTTGTTATTGAGAAGTCAACTGTTATTCTTATGGGGTTGTCTATGTTAATGAGTTGGTATTTCTCTCTCTCAGCCTTTAAAGTAGTTTCTTTGCTCTGTAGATTTAGCACTTCTGTGGTTTGGGTGTATACTTCTTTTCTTAGGTTTGGGAAATTTTTAGTTATTAGCTCTTTGAGAAGATTTACTATGCCCCTAGTGTTAGTTTCAGCTCCTTTGTGAACTCCTTGTATTTGATGGTTGTGTCCTTTCATCTTATCAATGACCTCTTGAAAATTTGGATCATACCCTGTCATCTTTTCTTTCTAGTCTGAATAGATAAGTTCTTCACCTTTTTCTTCCATATCAGAAATTATATTTTCTGCTTTCTCCATTATGGATACAATGGAATCTATTGAAACTTTAAGTTGGTTAACTGTATTTTGTAATTCCAGAATTTCTGTTTGTTTCTTTGTCAGGATATTAATTTCTTTGCTGAATTTTTCTTCTAAACTAGATAGTTTTTCCTCAATATTTCAATTGTTTTCATCTGTTTAATTGTGGTGTCTTTGAGGTCTTTCAACATACTTATAAGCAGATTTCTAAATTATTTTTCTAGCATTTCTAATATTTGAGTTTCTTTAAAATCAACTACTGAAGAATTGTGGTGATTTGAGGCATCTTCTTCATCCTGTTTCTTCATATTTTGTGTGGTTTCATGCTGAGTTTCTCCCATTGCTTGGTCTTGATATTACTGCTTTAATGCCTTCTTTTGGAATCTTGGACTACAGTTTAACCCATAGGGTACAAATTTTTCTGCTGTTAGAGTAACAGCTTCATCAAATCTCATCTTTATAATTTTGATTAATGTTGTTTGAGGCCTGGTATTCTTTAGGGAAATACCTACAAGAAGAGATTATTAGGGATAGCAACAAATAAGATTGAGGGTAACTGTAGGATATAGTATAGTTATAGATAGCAGGAAGATGAAGGTCTGATAGACAGCTGAGTGGGGAATAGCAGTAAGAACAGGATCAAATAGGGATGAGGAAGAAGAGCATGCAAAAAGAGGGAGTGTTGGAGTATGAGTGAGAAAAGAGACAGCAAAATTTTGACTCTACCTATTCCTTATATATAATATTATGTGTATGTGTGTTGTTGTTAGGTACCCTCGAGTTGGTATCCAACTCATAGCAACCCTACATACACTAAGTGAAACACTATTGTCACTGTTTCTGTGCTATATATAGAGTTTTGGAGAATGGGTTGCTGGGTCCCTCTCCCTAGCCTACAATATCTGGGGTATTCCCAGGTGTTCTATCCAAGTACTAATCAGGCTCAACTCTGCTTAGCTTCCAAGATCTGATGGGATCAGATGTCATGCTGATACAGATATATATTATGTATATATATATATATATATATATATACACACACACACACACACACACACACACACATACATACATATACATATATATACACACACAAGAATGAGAGATGTCCTATTTTGGTTATGATGAGTAAATTTGGGAGGTATTAATTGACTTGGCTGAAAATTGTGTCTAGTAAGGTTAACGAAGAAATGTTTCAAATTCTACTGGAGTACGCAGAAAGGTAAAGTGATGTGGGGAAAGCTAAAAAGAGACAAAGGCTAAAGAAATTCAACATAGAAATAATGTAACAGCCCTGAGATCAATGACCAGAGACTGACAAACATACAGAAAGGGGAAAAAAAGGCTAATCCAACAACAACTCAAGTCATACTGATTAACTCAGTCTATGTGAATTGACCTAATGCCTTAAAACTTATGCCTGCCCACTGCTATTGCAGCTCAGTTTTCAGAGAGGGCATGTGCCCTAGATACCTCCACATACTCTTAAGGTGATCTCTGGAATGTCAGGATCCCTGCCAGGACTTCATATGCTGTACCCTTGGTGGCCATTCCCTCTGGTGTTTCAGGATGCCTAAAGCTCATAGACTAGTTCTCTCTCTCTCTCTCTCTCTCTCTCTCTCTCTCTCTCTCTCTCTCTCTCTCTCTCTCTGGTGTGATTACAGCCTACATAGCTGGGTTTTTGTTGACCACTTCCCTCACAGTGGGCATTTGCGTCTTACTTCCCCAACACTAATACAATTTCCCAAATTCACTGTTTTCAGACCTACTGCACAGTGCCCTACCTGTGGGTGAGCCTCTTCAGGGTTCTGAGTTGCTGGAAAGTGCTCAGTCATTTTCAATATAAATTTCCTGGTTAAATCTCCTCATTCTTTAGGATTACAGGTCAATGTCCAGTATTGGCTTGTTGAAATTCTCCCTGTTTAAGGGAGCATGTTCTCTTTTCAACAGGTCTCCAAGACCTGTGCTGAGGAACATGGGTTTTTAGGTCTTCTGGGGATACTTAGGTATCAATAGACAGAAAATAGCCATACTTCAGAGCCAGACCTCCTAAAAACATATATAAGCACTCTACTGATATCTTTTCTGGACTACTTTGTATTCATAAGCTCTCAAGTGCTCCCGAAGTTGGGTCCGATATTGGAAAATTGTCTTTCATTCTCTCTCTACTCTCTTTATTGTCTATATTCCTTCCTTGGGGCTTCTTTTAGAAAACACTAGTACCCTTGGTTTGATTTGGGCTGCCTATATTCTTGTCTCAGATCTTGTCTGCCTTCCCAAATCATATAATAAGTATTCTTCAAAAGCTATCCTAAAACATAACCCACAAAAATTCCATCTGATCAATTAATAAGTTATGATATTAATGATTGACAATAGATTACACAATGGTATCATGCTTTCCATCCTGTGTCTATGGAAGATGTCTGTAATTGATGGACTATGTTTTCTTCAGGACTACACAAAGGTACAAAATCTTTCACAGAGTCTTATTTGAGATAGCCAGTACCATTTTGTAATTAGCTATGTATTGCTATGTTATTGTTGTTAGGGTGCTGTCCAGTCTAGTGACCCTATGTACAATAGACAAAACACTATTGTCAGTGCTTCTCTGCTATTCATAGGGTTCTCAATGGCTGATTATTTTGGGGGAGTGAGTTTCTGGGTCCTTCTTCCAAGCCTACAGCACCTGGTGTTCCCAAGTCATCTCCCATCCAACTACTAACCATGTCTGACACTGACTAACTTCTGACATCTGACGGGATCAGACACCACAGTGGTATGGCTGCAGGCTTGCTGTGTTATAGATTACTCTAAATTTAGTGACCTAAAACAACAAACATGTATCAGTTTATAATTGTTACAGGTCCAAATGGCAGCATAGCTTAACTGGATGCTTCTGGTTCGAGATCAAAAGTCAACTGGGTTATAATCATTTTCTAAGTTCACTCAAATGGCTGTTAATAGACCTTAGGTTTTCATTGGCTATTGGCCAAAGATGGGGTCCTTATCTCATGGACATCTCCATAAGAGATTTCACAATATTGTTATTGACTTCTTTTACAACTAGTAAACAAGAGTGAGAGAGGGAATGAAGGAGAGAACAAATCACAGTTTATTGTATCTTAACCTCAGAGGTGATACTCCTTCACTTTTCCCATATTTTATTCATCAGAAGTTGGTTATGAGGCCTACTGTCATTCCAAAGGAGGAGATTGCAAAAAGCCATGAAAAGTAGAAGCTAATGATTATTGGAGGCCATCTCAGAGACAGCTTGGAGGCAGTCTCAGAGACTACACTATCAGTCAGATGGAATACACAACATAGAACTCACTTTTCATACATTACAAATTATTTGAGAGATTAAATCATTTCAATTGAAGGTGTGAAAATTTGAATTTAGTAAATTATTAGAAATTTACAATAATAGTCTTTCTTAAAACTATTATTTTAAGTGGATTTATTTCTTTAGCGTCTCTTAAAAATGGGTTTCTAACTCTAAAAAACAGCAGAATACCAGAATACCAGAAATGTGGTACTAGGTCTATAATTAGATTCACTCTTATAAATATCATTTATAATTTTATTAAAAATGTAATAGCCATTTAGAAAGTTTATAGACTCTAGCCTAAAAAGTATCATATAAATAAAACAAAATTTACCTATGATTCTACTGCTCACAAATTACTACCTTTAACAGGTTAGCCTTTTAAAAAATCAGTATACATGTGTATTTATATTCTACATTTTTATCTTACATTTGGTTGTGAAAATTTTATCATTTACACAAGGCAAAATAAAACTGGAAATGTTATTTTGTGAAGCATACATCAGGACGGGGCTGGGATTTAGCTCAGTTGGTAGAGCACTGCACTGCAGGCTCTGAGGTCCCGAGTTCAATTCCCAGCACTGCAAAAATGGGAGAAGGACCTGGCAATCCACTCCCAAGGCAATCCCGAAAACAGTCAGCCATTGAAAACCCTATGAGGGTCGCTATGAGTTGGATACTGACTCGACGGTACCTAACAACAACAACAACATCAAGATGGTATATTCACTTGCAGGCATATAGACATAGACTTGAAGGGAATAGTTGTAGAAAACCATTTGGGACATAGCATAATGTGAACTTTTGATGACTATTTTATTTCTTGTCAAAGCTTTGCAGCTGCCACAATAATGGTCTGGCAATAAATGAATCCCCAAGAGAAGAAAGTACACTATATTTTGCTAACTGGACTGAATAATTATGACTGTAGCTATGAGCCTTTGGAAGAAGATACAACAAACCAACATATCTTCTATTGAGTTCAGCATCCTATTATTTTTGGTGAGTATTTCAGATAATAATTATTCAGGTGCACATATTGAATATGTATCTGCTTGGACCTATACATAATTACTTAACTAAGCTACTTACTGACTTACATACCTAACAAATGAACTCTCTCCTCTAGACTCCAACACTAAAAGAAAGAGAGGAGATAATGTGTCTGTATATATCCAGCTCTGGTCTGTCTCCTTGAAATTTTATCATCTTGCACTTATAACCAATCAGAGAAAGGTCACCAAAAAATAACAACTCTCTCACAGATTTTGTAAAGACATCATTTAACTTATATAAGAAATGGCTAAATTAATTGTGACACCAAGTGGCATAGGATGTACTTGAATAGCTAAGCAGAGGTAAAATGCTAGAATGGGGAGTCCAAATTAATTACTAAACACCAGTAGTTTGTGCTATTTGTTGCAAAGAACCTAGAGCTTCTTCTCATTGACCTTTGAGACAAGACATTTGCTGACTTTCTGGGGTAAAATTATACCCCAAATAATGGTTATAGTGCATGACTAATGAAGTCTGCTGCAGAGAAAGTTGAGTTTTAATTGTTTCCTAGACAGAAGGCAATTGTCACTTGCACTATGCCCATACAATATTAACTCTGGATAGAGTTTCACTATCCAGCATCCCACCCCAGGGCTACTGAGACATAGTTCATTCAAAAAATATTCCCAGCTGTGTTGTTGAATTTCATGGGGCAGGGGCCAACAAAAATTGACCCCGGTCATTCTGCTAGTCATGTAATACCCCTGGTGGTCCATGTCCAAATAAGACTTTTACACCAAAAATAACTTCAAAGAATGTGTACCAAAAATGACGCAAATGACACTTAGTTGAGGACTCATGGTAACTTGAAAGGCAAATAATTTTAGGAAAGTTGTTGTATCTCTCTTTTAATTTTATTTATTATTTTTCATTGATAAAAATCCATTGAGTTTTTAATTCTATATTAGTTTAGAGAAATAATAAACCAACTTTCTACTGTTAATTTACAAATGTAAATTATAGAGTAGACAATAATAGTTGTCACAACTAAATGGGCACTGGCTCATATTATTCCACTTAAAGTATTTTTATTACTTCTCAGACCCAAGTCACCAAAGTATAGCCAAATTGTTTAGATGTTGGTGAATCACTGTGCAAGCACAACTCTTGCATTAAAATTGCAATAAGAGAAGGTCGTTGTTTAAATTGAGTCAGTGCCAATAAAGATTCTACTCCCCTCACCCTGTCCTCTCATTTCCCTTCTCTTTTCATCTCACAAATGCAGGGTAATGAATGAGACTTTTTAAGGAGGTAGAGAGTTGTAACTCTGATGTAGATTTTAAAAGTCCATGTGATTCCTGAGTAAGTCATAAATAGTAAATTCAAATGATACCTAAATACAAATTATGCAATCTATTAAGCCATTGTAGGCTGTGTATTTCCTAAATAAAATGGAAAATAATTATTCTGGGACATCCAAATTAAAAAAACACACACATTCACCTGAAATATTGAGGTAATAAGCCACACATTTTGGTCCCTTTCAAGAGCACGTATATAGTCACAGTTCTCTTGCTCAACTTAAATGTGTGAAAAACCCCTAAATGACATTTGCATAGAATGTGGTGTTAAGTTAGACCTGGACTTCATGACTGGACCTCCCCCCTGCTACTGACTATAGCAAACACTCTTGAGTTTTGTGAAGATTAATAAAAAGGCTTTAATGATGGTTATTCTATTTTCCCAAACTAGGCCAAACCACTCTTTATACCAACTATTTCATATAATGCTTACTATTCCTAAGTAAGGATAATTAGGCTCATTAAGTAATCTTGGTAGGTATAGTGGGGGAAGTGATAGAGAAACAAAGATAACTAAAATATTTATAAACATCTCTGTGTCAAATATTAAGGAAAGCATTTAATATACAAATTTCTGTTTTGTCCCTATGGTACCATGACGAAGTAGAAGCTATCATTCCAGTTTTACAGATGAAGGAACTGAAGCTTTGTGGGGCTGTATAATTTGTCCTGGGCTGGGATTTAGCTCAGTGGGTAGAGGGCTGCGCCGCAGTTTCTGAGGCCCCAAGTTCAATTCCTAGCACCGCAAAAATGGGAGAAGGACCTGGCAATCCACTCCCAAGGCAATCCCAAAGCACTCAGCCATTGAAAACCCTCTGAGGGTCGCTATGAGTCGGATACTGACTCGATGGCACCTAACAACAACAACAACAACAATATAATTTGTCCTAAAATACAAGTAATGAAGGGTAGGGATGGAATTCTAATTATGACTGTTCAATTCTAAGGCCCTCATACATATCACCACATCCTCCTGCTTCCCTTCCTGTGTCACACACTCTTCTTGTTGGTTATGTAGTAAACTTTAGTTTGTTAGTATAGAGCCAAGAAAAGTAGATTTGGCTATGCTTCTACAAAGCATAGTGAACTATAGGTTAAACAGCCTATACAGGTAGAACCTCCAACCTCATTATTAATTGGTTGTGGGAGGAACAAAGGGTACCAAAAATGGGTACCACAGAAAATTTTCTCATAAGGAATAATGCAAGTAAATTTAATGCATTCCTACACCAAAGACAATGCACATTTTTAAGGCAATATGTAAAAAGACAGGATTGTATATAATTATTTTACATGATAAATGAACCTAAAAATAATATATACTTAGATTAAACAAATATTTTGCCTGTGCTGAGCAGAGCCCATGGCCTGCTAGGATGGTGGAGGAGAGCGTGAGGAGAAGAGGTTTCATAGACTGTTGCTCGGAGAGAGGGTCCCTCTGCAATAGAACCCTGGGCACATACACTACAGGTGTTATTTCTCTTTTCTAACTCTTTCCACTTGCACCACAGACTCTGACACACTCTTCGTCACCTTCAGTAAAAACTTATCCAATGAAGTCTGCTTCTGTCTTTTCAGAATTCCTTGAAAGTGTGAAATTGTTTGATCTTTCAGTAAATTCATATTTCTGCTTGTCAGAGCTTTGTCTGTAAGGTACTTCACAAAGTTTTGAACTTCTGCCCCTTTTAGGGGTGGTATTTGTGGTTTTAACCCAGGTCTTCACATACTTTTCAAGCACTCTACCACTGGGCTGCTCCTTCAGCCCATTTATTATTTTCTATTTTGAGTCAGGGTCTGGATAAGTTATTCAGGCTGCCTCTGGTCTCCAACTTGATATCCTCCCAGTCTCCACCTCCCATGTCCCTGAGATTACAGGTGTATACCATCGTGTCTAGCTGAACTTCTGCCCATTTTGCACCCATTTCTTTTATTAAATAACTGGGGACATCCTCCATTATCTCTTCTTCACCTGAAGAAAGCTCTTTGGCCACCTCTTGTTGCTGCTCCTTCTGTAGTTCCTGTAGCTTCTCAGTGCTCAGATATTCATAATATTTTGCCACTAACTCCTCAACATTGGCAGCAGCAACTTCCAGACCCATGGATCAGTCTAAAGATAAGACATCCAGCACCACTGCACCCACTGAACCTGCAGCCTCAAACCCTTCTAAGTCACCCTGAGTCATAGCTTCTGGCCACAAATTCTTCTGTGCTGAATTTATTATCCTATGAGAGGTTTTGTTTCAGGACTTAACAATAAGGTTGAGATAGTGCAGAACAGCTCATTTTCTCAGAACCCATGATGAAAAAAAAACAAAACCAACCAACCAACCAAACAAACAAACAAAAAGAACTGCCAAATTATACAAAATAACCATACAAGCAAAGATAAGACTCCAAAGGGATATGTGTGGGGCAAGAGCTATGGCATGACTGTTTGTTTCAGTAGGGCAGGGCATTGAGTTATAAGGAAACAACACTGACAGGTTCTAGCTTCGGCTTCCAGTACCAAAAGACAAATATCATGACATAATTTTTGTGTCAAAATGCATCAAGTATAGATTTAAGGAGTATGTTAGTTTGTTTAGACAGGGTCTCCCTGTATAGCCGAGGATAGGCTTGAACTCGTGTTTATCATCCTGCC
The DNA here is from genome assembly GCA_007922755.1 of Pedetes capensis. Classification (NCBI taxonomy): domain Eukaryota; kingdom Metazoa; phylum Chordata; class Mammalia; order Rodentia; family Pedetidae; genus Pedetes; species Pedetes capensis. Next base: position 48,104 of record VMDO01010321.1, read on the forward strand.
TCAGGCTCCAGAGTGCTGGGATTACAAGTGTATACCACCATACCCAGCTAAGGTGTAGACGCAGATGACCTCAAAATGACAATCCTCCTGTGTCATCCTCTTCAGCAAGCTGATTACCAGCATGCACCACTATGGCTGGTATAGACAAGTTTCAAGGCAGTCAAGTACCAAGATACAACTTTAAGTAGGAACCCCTCCAACTGACTACAGATTAACAAAATGTATACATGAAATGATCATCATAAGGACCAATTTCCTTTTAGACTACCTGTTAAATTGAGCATATCCCAGAAAATAGAAATGACAGAAACTAATTCTCCAAATTTTAACAGTCGAATATAAGTCAAAGTAATGTGATACAACAAAAAGTGAAAATCTTTAACATATTTTTAGTGTTTTTTTAAAGGTAGAGTGCTCCTCTGTGCTCTCTAAGGCCCTGGGTTTGATTCCCAGCATGGCAAAAATAGGAGAAAGACATGGCAATCCACTTCTGAAGCAATCTTGAAACAATCCACTGTTGAAAACCCTATGAATATCAGAGAAGCACTAACATAGTTCCTGGTATGGCATAGTGTCAGGGAGTGTTTTGTTCGTTATACAAAGGGTTGCTATGAGTCAGACCTGACTCAATGGCACCTAACAACAACAACAATGTTGCTTCAATGTAGGGTCACTACTGCTGTTGGTGAAGAGGCAAATAGAACACCGTGCAAGGACTTGCCAGAGAAGAAAGAAAAATATCAAATTTAAATCTATCTAAAATTGTAGCTTTCAATTTTAGATACAGGTATGCCTCAACACTTGAACTGCTCTGTGCTCAAACATTTTGGACCTTGACCACTATTTTTGAGAGAATTCTAATTCGGTTCTCAATTATTGCCCAGCACTTGACCATCATACTAAAACCTGCATGAGATGCCACACTTACCCAGGACACTTCCAAGTAAAACAAAAGGGAAAGTATCACTTTGAATGCTGATTTCAAGCATTAAAGAATTGTCCTGGTGCTGTGTTCATGGTATTGTGGGGTTTTTTACATTGTGATGATAATGTTAGGTGCGGCTGAGTCAGGTCTGATGCATAGTGACCTTATGTACAACAGAACGAAACACTACTTGACACTGTACCATGCACAGCACTATGTCAGTGCTTCTCTGCTATTCATAGGGTTTTCGATGACTGAGTGTTTCAAGATTGCTTTGGGAGTGGATTGCCATGTCCTTCTTCCATTTTTTGTGATCAAACCCAGGGCATCAGAGGCGTCAGAGTGGCAGCCAATCAACCAAGCCAAACCCCAGTTCCTTTTAACTTTGTATATGTACATATATCATACAGTCATTATGTTGTTGTTGTTGTTAGGTGCCATCGAGTCGGTATCCGACTCATAGTGACCCTCTGTACAACAGGAGAAACACTGTTGTCAGTGCTTCTCTGCTGTTCATGGGGTTTTCAATGGCAGATTGATTTTTGGGAGGGGGTTGCCAGGTCCTTCTCCCAAGCCTACAGCTTCTGGTGTTCGCAGGCGGTCTCCCATCCAGGTACTAACCAGGCCCGACCCTGCTTAGCTTCTGAGATCTGACAGGATCGGATGCCACAGGGCTACAGCTGCAGGCATACAGTCATTATGGCACTCAAGAAACACTGTAGTGCTAAACTTGAAGGAAAGAGGAAAACAACAAGAATAATTGAATTTTAAAAAAGAACTTGTTGCTAAGTATGTAAGTGAGATACATGTGTTTGAACTATCCATTCACTGAGTGTCTGAATCGATAAATACATTTACATTATTTCTTATAGGAACAAAAAGTGCTTGGCCCTTGAACTCACCAGGACTTGATTGGCCTTCCAGAATGGATTGTGGTCAGGTGCCAAGGTACAATTGTAATGAATAGGTTGGATAATCTTCTAGAAAGCTTAGACAAAGGAGTTGGTAATCTTCTCCTGTGAATGGCCAGACACTAAACATTTAAGGCTTTGTGAATCTGACTATCTCTATCAAAACTTCTCAGCTCTGGTACTATAGCATAAAAGCACATACAGATATAACATAAACAAATGAGCATGGCTGTGTTCAAAAAACTATTTACAAATTCAAGATGTGAGCCACATTTGGCCACAGGTTACACTTTACAGACCTCTGGCTTGGGCTATGCTTTTGGCCTAAAGAGGGAAAGGATGAGATTTGCTGGAGTTAATGTAATTTATAAGGCAATAGGATATTGAGGAAGAGGAAAGGAGATGCAGAAGCTAGAAGGAAGAATACAGCAGTGATGCTGAAGTTAAGAGGAAGGTTAGTCTTTTTCAGAGATACTGAAGGGAAAAATATAAATCTTACCTGGACTGGAGAAAGTTGGCCCCATGAATTTCAGGAATTCTTGCTTCTCATTAACAAAATTAAAGTCTGAAGTAGATCAATGTATTTGAAAACCCTTTTTCCAAATGAAATCTTATGGAGTTCCAAGATATAAAAGAGATGGATCCACTATTACTTTGGTTAAAGCTGAAATGGAGGAGCAGCACTTCACAAGATTGATTCTGACACCAAAAAACTCCTCATTTATTCTCAAGAAATCAGGACATCCCAAAGTTTAAGTTAACAAATGATTATGGCAGACAAATATGAAGGCTCTTTCTCAATCTGATATTCTATGATTATATAATTTATCTTTGTTCCTTCTTTTAAGATATGTCTAATCACACCCATGGAAGCAGCACTCAAGAAATGAAAAGATGCATTGCATTGGGAAAAGCTATTGCAAAAGCCTTCCTTATGTTGTTGAAAAGTAAAGATGTCACACTGAAAATGAAGGTGGGACTAACTCATGTCATGGTATTTTCAGTTGCATCATATGATTGTGAAAGCAGGACATTATATAAGGGAGATAGGAGAAAAATTGATGCTTTTGAATCATGGTGCTAGAGACAAATATTGAATCTACCATGGACTGCCAAAAGAACCAACAGATCTCCCCTAGATGAAGTGCAGCCAGAGTGCTCCTTGGAAGCAAAGCTGGCTAGACTCTGTATTTTCGACATGTAGCCAGGAGGGACCAATTCCTGGAGAAGGACATCATGTTTGCAAGATTGGTAAGTCGATGCTAAAAAGGAAGACCCTCAACTAGATGGAATGAGACAGGCTCTGCAACAATGTACTTGAACATAAAAAATATCTTGTGCCTGGCAGTGTGTTGGGAAGTGTTTCATTTTTTTGTATATAGGGTTGCTATGAGTTGGACACAATTCAATGGCACCTAACAACAGCAACATACCACTACCAATAGTCCCATATTAAGATGTCATTGAGGACATCATTGAGGACATTATCAGGGAAGAATAAGTCAAATCATTAGGCTTCCCAAAGAGACAGCCACTTAGATGGTTTGATTTAACATCGTGTTACTATTTCTCTCAGTACAAAAAATTGATTGCTCATATTTGTTCAATTGTTCAAACAATTTGCCTAAGGTTTTTAAATAACAAAATCCAATAGACACAGTCTTAGGATCTGTGTCAACTGATTTAATTTCAGATGTGTCTCAGTTTTGGTTTTATCTTTTTCTATTTGGCTGCTATAAAATATATCATAGACTAAGTAGTATAACAAGAAGAAATTATTTTCTTACATACTTCCAGATACTAAAAGTTCAAGATTAAGTGTCAGCATGAACACTTTCTGGTAAGAGCTCTTTCCTGGTGTGCCAATTGTTGCCTTCTCACTGTGTCTTTTTATGGTAGGAGAGAGAAAGTAAGCTCCCTGGTGTCCCTTCTTATACATGAACTAATTCCATCATGAAAGCTCCACCCCCATGACCTCATTTAAATTTAACACTCCATTTCTAAATACGATTTCATTAGGGGTTAGGGCTTTAACATATGAATTTAGAGGGGACAATTCCATCCATAGAAGGTCTCTTGGCTATAAAGAAAAGATCTGGGAAAAAAAGATAATTTGAAGGGCTAAGATAAAAATTAGATGTTGGAAATGCTTCTGTGCTTAGAATGGACACATTGATGGAAAGTTCTATCTATAATTTTAAAATTTATAATATTTTAATTGAAAAATCATAATTTTATATATTTATGGGGTAAAACGTCTGCAGCCATAGCACCCTAGCATCTGATCCTGCTTAATCTAGGGAGCTAAGCAAGGTTGACCTAGTTAGCTCTTGGATGGGAGACCACTTGGGAATACCAGGTCTTGTAGGGTAGGCAGAAGGACCTGGCAATAGACTCCTGAAACAATCTTCCATTGAAAACCCTATGAATAGCAGAGAAGCACTGACAATAGTGCCAAGCATGGCAGTGTCGGGGAGTGTTTCGTTCTGTTGTACATAGGGTTGCTGTGAGTTGGACCCAACCTGATGGCACCTAACAACAACAACAAAAGATGGCACCTAAAAACAACAAAGAAATGGGGTACCATGTGAAAAATTACACAATGTGAATAATTACACAATTATACTATGTGGAATAATTAAGGTGGATATGCTAACTAGCTTGATTTAATAGTCCATTTTTATTGATTAAATAGATTACATATAGGAAACCTAAGTGAAGCACTTTTCCTCCAAACACTTTGGATTTGAGTCCTGACTCTAATGGTCTGCTTTAAGTAACAAATATCTTGATGATGAAGGTGTTCACTGAAGATGCCCTTATATTTTATTGGACATTGAGTTACTTCAGTGAGATTGGCAAACCAACTGACTTGCAGAGTTCATATGAGGGTAACCCTATCTAGACAATAATTGAGTTTGGTGTTTTTCATCACAGGTGTAAATTATCCTACTGATAATTTCTCATCTTTGTTGAATGTCTTATTCCAGTTTCTAGTACAAAGTGGAATATCAAAAACGCATTCACTATAGAATTTCCAGGGTTTTACTACCAGAAAGCATTGTCCAATCTGAGACTCAGAACCATTCAGGAAGATAATACAAAGAAACATTGGAGGGGGTGGTTATAGCAATTATCTTTTGTGAGTAGAATAAGTTATCCTTTTTCAAACAGAGATGGACCATTTTTAAGCACATTTTGTCATAGACAGCTGTGGCACGTTCTGCTGCAGTTCATTTTATTTTTCATTTCTTTCATGCCAGCAATAAAGAAAGTTTTCTTCTTCCTCTTTCATAGCTCACAATACATAATGCATGCACACTGTAATTATTCCTAGGTGGCATGGTCTTGCATTCACTTCATCACCCACCTGAGTATGCCATGTTTCCTATTAGTGGCATTGAACCTGGTGCTATTATGTGTAGTTTCTTCTACATGAGCTGTACCACTTAACTTTCTGCTTCATAGTACTGTGTTGTACTTAAAGGAACCCCAGCTTCAATAGAAATATTTCCCAGAGCATTCAGTCTAATTAAACATATCACTTCCTCATCAATGTTTTCTCTGTACCCATATCATACCTTAAAAAATAGGCAGATATCAAATTAGGCTTGGGAATAATTTTTAGGTTTTGGGTTGGCATTAATAAAGATAATATTTTACCCAAACATAACAGTAGCCATGAGCAAACAGAAAATACTTTGTACGATAATAATTAGTTTAAACTTGTAATTTAAAGCTTTTGTCTCACTCTGCTTCGTTGCACTCAATCCTTTTTGTTTTTTACTCCTATGTTGAACACACATACATGAATTTAAACAAGATATTTTGAAATAAACTGCCACAGCTTACCAAGTGGCTAATGTGTGTCAATGTGTGAGATAAATTATATAGTTCATTTCTATTCCCCAAAGCCTCAAGAAAGAGCATTATAGATGTGGAATCCTATAACCAAAAATCCTTCAAGGCAGATGTGTTGCAGAATTTAAAATTATTTGGATTTTAAAAGATAGCAAGTTTCATTAGTACATTTTCAGTAGCCCAGTGGGAACTGGTACAGCATTTTGGAGGCAAAAAGTAATATTTTCAGTGAATCATGAGTCACCATGCATACAAAGTAGAATAAAAAAAAATCATGAAAAATGCCTTCATTTCATGTTTTCTGAGGAAATCCACCTGTCATTTAGCAAACAAATAAACTGAAAAGATTTTCAGAGATTTTGTACTTGTGAATTAGTAATTGGAAGTATTTAGGCAAATTATTTAAAAGGAGATTAAATAACTTCCTCAAATTTGATAGTTTGGGTTGGAATCCATAATCATCTACAGTCTACATTCTAATCTGCATCTAAAGTCTACATTCTAATAGATAACGAAAATAAGACATGTCAAAAAATAACCTTGAGGAAGAAAAAGCAGAACAACATAAAAGTCAGGCAGGGGAGGGATGTGATAGAAAAAAATAGAATTTTCAGTTAAGAAAGATAGTTATACCATGGGCTACAGAAAGGTACGCAAAGAAAAAATGAAAACAGTCATAAAAACGAGGGAGAATATCATGCTAAGACTCCATCTGCTCATGTGGAAGAAATTAGACTGTGTGGTTTCAAGACAGACTACAAGATGAAGCTATGGGGGTGACAAAATTTGCTCAGTATACTCAAGTGATCTTCAATTGCAATAGTTCCTAATAATTCATTAAATATAAATAAATAATAACTACCTATGTCAACCACAAAGACAAAGCTATGAAAAAGATGGGCGCATTTCTGTACTTCCTAGCCCAATTCTTATTAACTATGTGAATTTAGCAATTATTCAATCACTCTATGCTGTAATTAGGTAATTTAAAAAATAAGAATAATAATGTCTAATTCATAGATATTAAATGGTGAGAATTAAATAATATAGTCCATATAAAAATGTAATAATGCCTAACACATGGCAAATGATATAGGAAATATTAGTTAAGATTATCATGGGAATTTAATTTTTACATCATTGCTTTCTCCAGCTAAAGGAAAAATGTCCATATTCTGGGAGTATTTGCAATTAGCAAATCAGAGCACAAGGTACCAAATTCTAGTCAAATATAATTGTTCACTCAACAATTCTGGTAATTTTGGTTCCAGCCCCTAACTTGTTATGCCATCCTGTGTGAATCATTTAATAGCATCTGCTTTCCCCTCTGTGAATTGACTTGTGCTCTTTAACTCAATGGTATTGGAGGAGGCTCTGGTAATAAATAAAGGAGAAACATTGGTCCTACTAATAGGCTGTTCCAAAACATGGGTTTCTAGAGAATTCTCCTGAACCTATTGACTGAAAGGTAGAAAAGATACACATTGAAAGGACAGCTTCTCTTTCATGCTTATACCTGAATGAATGGAATCTAATGGATAACCAGTGTAAGCAGAGGGATTCTGAATAAACATTACTTTTCTGTATTGGTGTATCAGCCAAATACAACTGTTATTTTCTTCTAAGTCAGAAAATTGAGACTTCATAAAAGAACTGATCTATTTCAGTTGCTTTTACAGTGGCAGATGGGTAATCCAAAGGATAATAATTTATTTCAGGCAACTAATTTTGCTCGGGCTGGGATTTAGCTCAGTGGGTAGAGCGCTGCGCTGCAGTCTCTGAGGTCCCGAGTTCGATTCCCAGCACCGCAAAACTGGGAGAAGGACCTGGCACTCCACTCCCAAGGCAATCCCAAAACAGTCAGCCATTGAAAACCCTATGAGGGTCGCCATGAGTCGGATACTGACTTGACGGCACCTAACAACAACAACAACAACAACAATTTTTGCTCAAGAATCCTGAGTAGTATTTTTCACTAACAATTCTTTTCACAGAAAACCTCTATTGTGTTCTATCTATAAAAGGGGTTGTACAAAAGGAAAGAGTCAAGAGTCAGGATAAATATCCAATACCTTGGATACACATTTGGGATAGTAGCCGACATTGCTATTGTTAGGTTCCCTCAAATCAGGTCTAACTCTTAGTGACCCTGTGTATAACAGAATGAAACATTACCTGACACTGTACCAGGCACATGATCTTTTTACCTATTTTATGTTTAAGCCCATGTTGCCACCACTGTAATAATCATCTAGTTGAAAGTCTTCCTTTTTGTCACTGACCCACCAATCTCCCAAATATGATGTCCTGCTCCAGGGACTGGTCCCTCCTGACATGTCCAAATTAAGTAACACAAAGTCTAGCTATCCTTGCTTCCAAGGAACACTCTGGTTGCACTTCTTCTAGGATGGATTGGTTGGTTCTTTTGGCAGCCCATGGTGTATTCAATATTCATCTCCTGCATCATAATTTTAAAATATCAATTCTTCTGTCTCCCTCAGTCACTGTTCAGCTTCCAGAAGTATGTGTCAGGCACATCTTCATCTCCAATGTGACATCTTTACTTTCACTTTTCAGCACTTTAAAGAAGTCTTTTGCAACAGCTTTTCCTAATGAAATGTGTCTTCATTTCTTGACTACTGCTTCCATGGATGTTGGTTGTAGAACCAACTAAAGCAAAATCTTGGACAACCTCAGTTTTTCTCCATTTATTATGAAGATGCTTATTGACCCAGTTGTAAAGATTTTTTGTTTTCTTGATACTGAGTCTCAATCCATACTGAAGGTTGTATTCTTTGATCCTTGGTAAGTGTTTCAAATCCTCTTCACTTTCAGCCAGCAGAGTTGTGTGATCTGCATAAAACAGGTTGTTAATGACTCTTCCTCCAATCCTGATGCCACGTTCTTCTTCATAAAGTCCAACTTCTCAGGTTATTTTCTCAGCATAGAGATTAAAAAGGCATGGTCAAGGGATACAGCCCTGTTGCACACCTTTTCTGACTTTAAACCAAGCAGTGTTTCCTTGTTCTGTTCAAATGACTGCCTCCTTGTCCAAGACCAGATTCCTCATGGGTACAATTAATTATTCTAGTATTCCCATTCTTTGCAACATTATCCACAACTTATTGTGATCCACACAGTCAAACCTTTGCATAGTCAATAAAATATTGACAGTTTTCTGGTGTTCTCTGTTTTCAGACAATATCCATCTGACATCAGCAATTATGTCCCCAGTTTCATGCCCTCTTCTGAATCCAGCTTGATTTTCTGTCAGTTCCCTGTCTATGTACTGCTGCAGACACTTTTGAATGATCTTTAGCAAAATTTTACTTGTGTGTGATATTAATGATATCCTTTGGTAATTTGTGCATTTAGTTATATCCCCTTTCTTGGGAATAGGCACAAATCACTTCCAGTTAGTTGGTCAGGTAGTTGTTTTCCAAATCTCTTGGTATGAACAAAAAAGGGGTTGTACAAAAGAAAAAGAGTCAAGAGTCAGGATATATCCAATGGCTTGGGTGCACATTTGGGATAATAACCAATAAACCATCATTATTTGGAAGCTCATGGTTTACATATATATATATTTGCTGAGGTATACAGAATTCATGTTTAAACTTCAAACAGAAAACTGCTATCTTGAATATAAAAATATACATAGACAGTTGGGATCCCATGACAATGTACCATATTATGTGGAATGCAGTTTCTAAATTTTAGAACAGTAACAAAGGAACAAAAATTTCTATCTTGTTTAGAATGAAAGTTAAAGTCACAAGACAGTAGCTTGATAAAGAAACCTAATACCTCTCCTACTAATACAGATACTCTTAGAGTCTAAATTTTCTCACTCTCCAATTATTCTCTAGAATAATTTAACCAGCTGCAAGTCTCCAATCCTGCTATGAATCCTGTTTTATTCTTGCTTATCTTGTTCCCTTTGCAGAGGACCTTTCTCCATTCTCCCTTCTCCTAGTTAACTCATACTTCCTGTCTCAGATTATTTGTCATTCTGTCTTGGAAGATTTCTTTGGTCTCCTAGGTGTTGGGTAAGTGTCTCTCCTTTGCGCTCACATAGCACTTGTTCCTTGGAATGGTAAAATCTTCTCTGCTTGTCTGTGTGCTCCACTTAATGACAAGAAAATTGAAGACAAAGGCTTTGTCATATTCACAGTTGAATTCTCAAAGCCTAGCATAGAGCTGGTCATGTAGCAGACACTTAAAAAACTCCTGTGGAATGGTGACTGAATGGATAAAACTTATATGACTTAGAGGAAATAAGTCAAAACATTACTGATTTTCTAGTAATTCATTGCACTAATGCCTATATCAACACCACCACAAAAACTTAGTTTATGCATATGAGGAATAAATGCTCAGGGGGTTATAGCCATTCAAAAAGCTGTCAGCTCTAGGTAACCATAAAGTTTTAATTCTAGTTCAGAATTTAAGTAAAATTGTGGTTTTAAGTTCACTGACAGAAAAACATGTTTTGCCAGCTCATTGGTGGTTTTGTTAATAATCTTGAACAAAATGAAAAAAATGGAAATCTTACTAAGCTTGAAAGTATTTTTAGCTGGAGAACATTGACATTAGACTGTCAGAAAACCAAATGAAAGGAAATTGTGATAAATTGTAAATATGTAAGTAAAAATGGTCAAAAGGGATCATGATTCAAAGAATTGCCTACAATTTCTACCAAATCAGAGACTGGTTGCCCAGCAACCACTCTGTATGGGAGTTGCATAATGTGATGACATATTAGATCCTAATCTCAGAAGTAGACTGATAAGGTGAGCCCAGAAGTCTTGCAATCTGAGCACTTTCTCAACCACTAAGTTATACTGTCCTTCAAGAAGAAATGAAAGAGCCAATAAATCTATTACAAATAGTCCTGTCACTAGTAATCAGAGAATTAAAAATTAAAGTAGTAAATTGTTCTTCATCAATCTAGCTACTATTTCAAACAATGATAAAATTTAGTGTACACAGAACTTAAATAGTGTTTAATATAGGGAATTGCTACTTTACAATAAAACATTGGTTACATATCACTGTGGAATGAGGAAAAATTGAGAGTGTAATGGTGTTTCTCCATATTAATCACCAACTGAACACTTTCAATGGATATCAGATAGTTTTATAATTTTCACTTTGTTCCTATGGTTTTATTATTTATTGAAAAGTAATTTTATGTCCATTTAAACAAAAAAAACATGGCTTGTAAAAAGTCAGTATAGATAAGGATACAGTAAAATGAATACTTTCAAAAACTAATGATGGGAATATTAACTATTATAAACTTTCTAGAGTGAAACTATGTCATGCATTATAAGCCTTTGAAAAACTTATAACCTTTTAATTACTCTAAGAAATATATACCAAAGAAATAATCAGAATTTCAATCAAGCATAAATATTAAATAACATTCACTAAAATATCATTTGGTGTTGAAGAAAATTAGAAATGATATAAAGCCCAAAATATTAAAGATATCAAAGAATATGTGAAGAAAAATGGCGTGAGAAATTTCAGTGTAACATGAAATTAGCAGAATATAAAGCTGTATTGAATGATTTGCTCTACACCTATTTTTCAGAGATACAGGTTGAGAAGGTGGGGGAGAGAAAGTGCAAACAAAAGGGCTCTATTAAATATATAAGCAATACTTCTTAGGTGATTTAATAGTTTATTTTTTCTTAATTCTTTATAAGTTTTTATGAGCATTTATTTTTCTTAATGTAAAAATGTTTTAAAAAATAACTAAACCCTGTGATAACTCCTAATGATTTTCACTGAGCCTGATTTAAGTGATCAGAAATCCAACATAGTGATGAATTATGCTCAATTGTTAATGCTATCAGGTTGCTCAATATGTTGGCTACTCTTATTAACATTTTAATTTAAATGAACATCTTCAACATCTTAAAGTAGAGTATATTATAAGCATTTCAGTTTTTAAAAAATCCTAGTGTAATATGGCATACAAAATCCTTTCCTAGAAAATGCAAGGCTTATTTGATCCTGAAATCAAATAGATAGATAAATAGATAGATAAATCTTAATATTAAATCCTAAGTAAAGGAAAACTTCACTACTAGATGCATAAAGGAAAGTTCACTGTCTCTACATCTGTCACTAACATAAACAGGTGAATTTACCTGCCACGATCACATAGTGAAGCAGTAATGGAGTCAAGGCCCAGACCTAGGACCAAGCCCATTTGATTCTAAATCTGGCACACTTTCCATTAAACTATCAGAATAATCATATGGTCATTATGTGAAGAGCACGGCAGTGAAAGGGAAAATTTCCATTTTTCTGATCCCCTGCTAGAGGTAGATGTAGAAAAGCAGCATGGAGTATACAAGCTTTCAAGTAGACTAGATCTGGAACCACATTACAATTTCATGTTTGCTACCAGACCTTTGCAAGATACTTAAATTTTCTAAACCTGAAAATAGTGATTGACTTCTGTAAGAATGTTGTAAAGATTAAATAAGACAAGATATATAATATGTGCTTAATGCCACATGACCTTGTATATAGTGGCTATTGGTCTGACTCCTTCCTGTCTCCCACTCCACCTCCACCCCCTCACTGATGCGTGAGTATTGTCTTGGTTTAAGCCAGCCCATCTTCCTTTTCTAGTCAAAAGGACACCAAATTAATTACCCACCTGCAAAGAAGTAAAACAGAATACAATGGGTGCAAATCTGAAACTGCCCACTTTCCCTACATCCTCTTGTGATTCCAAGTATTTGCTGAATAGAGTGCTATTGAATAGGGTCTGACCAACACATAGAGATCCTACCTACAACACTATTTCTGACAATGTTTCTTTGATGTCCATAGGGTATTCAATGGCTGATTGTTTTTTGGGGAGCGAGCTGCCACATCTTTCTCCCTTTTTGCCAGTACTGGGGCTCAAACCCAGGGCCTCAGAGTGTGCAGAGCAAGCACTCTACCAACTGAGCTAAACCCCAGCCCAAAAAGAGTGCTGCTGTTGTTGTTGTTAAGTGCCATTGGGTTGTGTCTGACTCAGAGCTACCCTCCTAGGGTTTTCAATGGGTGATTGTTTCAGGATTGTCTAGGAAGTGGTTTGTCATGTCCCTCTCCCATAAAAAGTGTTAGAGCAAAATGTAATCCATAAGACCTTGTTATATGCTAAAAATAAGCATCTACTTAGATAATGTAGCATTCAGTCATATGCTCAGCTTAGAGAATTTTTGTGGAGGAAAAAGCAATTTTAACATCATATGACCAACGCCTTCTTCAATCTTTAGTTTTTGTTACTCTCTTCTTAAGCATGGAAAGTCTGGCTTGAAGACAGGTAATAGAAAAATGCACATACATTTTATCTTGTTCTTCAGAGGGCCTTTTCCTAAGTCTAAAAGCTTTTGGCTAAAGTGCAAAAACACTAGAGACCCATTTTGAATAGCAAGAGAAATTGAAAGGATTTCAACTCATCTGCAGTTCCAGTGGCTGGCAGGACATTGCTTTTTAAATTGATTTTTCATATGCATATAAGATATCAAGCTTGCAGATTTTAATCTTTCCAATAAAGTATTAACAAACCTTCTTGAAGAGTGAAACTTCTGAAAAACCTTAAGCAGTAAAGAAAAATGAAATTATGTCATTTGCAGCAGAACGGATGGAACTAGAGATCGTCTGTTAAGCAAAATAACCCCAGCATGGTTTTTCAAACTAAAAAAAAAAAAATCTAAACCATAAGATTAAGGAAGATGAAGTCCAATAGAAACTCTTATTTTATTCTTCACGGTTTTCTTATGTTTCATTTGAGATATCTTGCCTTAAATGATGAACAGATACTTTCTCTCATTTGTTTTGTGGTTGCTCTTGCTTTACTGGTGCCCTGAGCCTAATTTGGTCTACATGTTAGAATATGAAGTGTTGAAAAGAAAAAAATATATTTTCCAAAACTCTAATAGTACTAAATCACTTGTGCAAAATAAATTTTTATGGAGCTGGGTGTGGTGGCACAAGCCTGTAATCCAGTGACTTGGGAGGCAGAGGCAGGAGGATTGCAAGTTCAAGACCAGAGGCAATCGGCATAATTTAGCAAGACCCTGTCTCAAAAAGTAAAAAAATGCGCTGGGCATGCAGCTCAGTGGTACAGCACTTGCAAAGCTTGCAACCCCAAGGCTTTGGGTTCAATCCTCAGTACTGGAAAAAAAAAATATATATGTAAAATATGTGTGTGTGTATATATATATATGTATATGTATACATGTATGTATATATATGTATATGTATACATGTATGTATATATATGTATATGTATACATGTATGTATATATATATGATATATGCACAATTAGTTATACTTCTTACTGTTCTATTATTTGCTTCCATAATTTATAGCATTGAAAATATCGCTGTGACATTACATATTTTATATAAAAGCATATAAAATACAGAATATTGTTTTAATACAATTTGTTTTGGTATAACAGAATGTCTGAGACCAGGTAATTTATAAAACATAAATACATTGATGCACAATTCTGAAGGCTGGGAACTCCGATAGCAAGGGTCCTTTTGCTATATCATATAGCCCAAGGCAGGAGGTTGAAAGAGAATGAGAGGAAGCCAAATTCCACAATTGTCCCAGTCCTGCGGATGGGGGTGGAGCCATCATGGTTTAATTGATTCCTAAAGGTTCTCTTGCCTGCAGCCGTAACACAGTGGCATCCAATCCCATCAGATCTCGGAACCTAAGCAGTGTTGGGCCTGGTTAGCACTTGGATGGAAGATCGCCTGGGAACACCAGATGGTGTAGACTTGTGAGAAGGACCCTGCAAACCACTCCCAAAAAACAATCTGCAATTGAAAACCCTATGAATAGCAAAGAAGCGTGATGATAATGTTTCCTTTGTTGTATATAGGGTCCCTAAGAGTCTGACACCAACTCCATGGCACCTAACAACAAAGGTTCTTTTAATACTGGTTGTTGTTGTTGTTAGGTGCCGTCGATATCCGACTCATAGCAACCCTTATAGGGTTTTCAATGGCTGAGTGCTGGCTGAGTGCTTCGGGATTGCCTTGGGAGTGGATTGCCAGGCCCTTCTCCCATTTTTGCGGTGCTGGGAATTGAACTCTGGGCCTCTGAGACTGCAGCGCAGCGCTCTACCCACTGAGCTAAATCCCAGCCCATTTTCAATGGCAGACTGTTTCGGGATTGCATTGGGAGTGGATTGCCAGGTCCTTCTCCCATTTTTACGGTGCTGGGAATCGAACTCGGGACCTCAGAGACTGCAGCGCAGCACTCTACCAACTGAGCTAAATCCCAGCCCCTTAATACTGGTACAAATAGCAATTAAATCTCAACATGAGTTTCAGAGGAGACAACCATTGAAATGATAAAGAGCATTATATAAAACAATCGATTTTATAGTATATTCTGTATCTGTATATCTATATTCTCTGAAGGCAGAGATGTTTCTTGTAGCTTCTGTACTTACAATAGTGTGTGGTACACAGCAGTCACTCAATGTCTAACAGAGGACCTGCTAAATTCTTAGGCATCTGAATTAATTTTTCTCCTGTTATTACTGGTTGTATATTACATAAGGAGGAGTGTTTCAAGAAGTTCCATGGTCGCCCAAGGTCAGTTAGTGGTAGAGACAGACCCAGATTCCAGAGGACCTTTCTGATGGTCTGAGAGTGCCCTTTCTGCTACACTACCCAGTCTCCAGAAACCATGTGCTTTAATGCTGTGGTGACAAAATTAAATAAGTAACTTGATTAGCTGCGATTGGTCTCTGAGATACATTTATGTTGGGGATAGCTATAAAAGAATTGTCTTCCATAAACTTAGCTATCAAAATTAATTTTAAATATGGATATAAATATTTGATTGTCAAATATTAATTTCTCATGGACAGAAGAATTACTTTTTGGCTTAAGAAAACTCTGTTTTCCACTTTTCTGGGGCTCTTAGACAATTTCCTCAATCTTATACTCCTCAATTGCCTGCAGCCCTACCACTGTGGTGTCAGATCCTATCAACTAAGCAGGGTCAGGCCCAGTTAGTACTTGGATGGGAGCTACCTGGGAACATGAGGTGCTGTAGGCTTGGGAGAAGGACATGGCAACCCACTCCCAAAAAATAATCAGCCATTGAAAACCCTGTGAATAGTGGAGAAGCACGACAATAGTGTTTTGTCTGCGGTACATATGGTTGCAATGAGTAGGACACCAACTCAACAGCATCTAACAACATACTCTTCAATGATTACAAGGATTTGAAGTGGTGAGAGATGGAAAGGAAGCCAGAATTTCTTAGTGGTTATTTCTTTTTTCTAAATTTCATTTCTCCCTTGAAACAATGCTTAAACATGGAAAGGTTAGAGGAGGAGAAGGGTGATAATAGAATAAAGGAAAATAAATTTTATTTATTGAAAATTATCTACTCACACACATAATATATTTATATATGATATATTTACAAATCAGGAAAAATAATATTGCAATAGAAAGATGAATAGAAAAATTCAGAATGTAGGAAATAAAGTAAAAAATCTGTTCCAGCCCTATTTTCAAAGTAATTGACTTTAGTAGTAATAAATAAATAAAGGCAAACCATTGTTTTAGACTCTTATACTTGCAAAGATTAAAAAGTTTGATAATACCCTATATTGAAGAGAGTACAAGGACACTCCTGATAATAGCTTACTCAAGGAAACTAGAAAGTATGTTTGGAAAATTTTAAAATTCGTTTATCTTTTGACCCAGAATTTCTATTTTTATGAATTTGCCCGTTGAAAATAATCATACAAATGGACAAAGATATTTGTATGCAAATATTCATTATACTATCCTGAATGCCTAGCAATAGGGACTTGATATTAAATATGGGCTGCAGTATGCAATGGCATCTTCTGAAAGCTTTAGAGATAATCCTGATAAGGGAAAATGGAGGCTGATGAAATATTACTAAACTCTATCCTTGAATATTTATTTGCATATACAAAATCAATTAATATATAGTATAAGTAGTGGTGAATTCTTGAAATTCATTGTAAAGATTCTTTTACTTTCTTCTTTGATTTTAAGTTTTATTTTTGGTGATTTCTGGGGATATATTGCTTTAATAATGAGACACACATTATATATGATAGTGATTTCTATTTTTAGATGGAAAGAGTGAAAGAAATAGAGGATGAAAGGAGGATGGGGAAGGAGTCTCTTCTGATAAAACTGAAGTGATATCATCTAATCCAAAGATTGGTAGTGAAGTGAAGAGTGTTAACATGGAGAAAGTGATAAGATCAGTATAAATGGCAAACTCCTCAACAGATTTTGTCCTTTAATCCCCCTGAGGTTCCTTCTATGCCCCACTTGGATTGAGCAGGTGATAAAATGTAAATACATCACTCTTACCCAAAGGCTCTCTTACCAATTTTACTGGTCTTTCTTCTTCAGGGGTTCCCCCAGGAATCGGACCTCAGGTGCCTTTAGGAACTTAGGTTCAAAATTACCAAAATTGCATATTGTTTCTCTCCCAGACACCTACTCCCAGTTCATATCTCTCTTATTCATCAAAAGACACACATTTTATCTCTTCTAGATAGCAAGTGATATCAATTAGCTAATACACTGTGACTCAATAACAATAACAAAACATTTTAGCCAATATTTTCTTACAAGGAAGAATGTTAGATGCTTTAGAAAGGAGGAAAAGAAGAAATAGTAAGCATTGTTCTTAGAGACAGCTTCAGGAGACTATAGGTAAAATAAAAACAACTAAATAGTGATAGGGAATTGAGCAACTAACAAGAGCAATGCAACCTAATGTAGGTTTCATAATTTATGTAAGGAATCAATGGTATCAGATGAGATGGAGATTTGGATAAGCCCTGAGTTTGAGACCCAGATATGCTACTTCCTTACTCAAAGTTTTCAAAAGCCTCAGGTCTCAGTTTCTTCATTAAAAAATTAGATACTATAATATCAATAGCTTTATCAAAATATTAGATGTTATAATACCAATTTCTTCTTTATAGGATTTAAAGAAATTAAATATATGTAAATTATTATATCCATGAATGTATAGTCATGATTAATGCCCTTTAGGACAACCATTTACATTAATATGCTTCATGGGATAAGCTGCCTAGTCTATCTCCATGTTAGGCCAACTCTATTCATGTCTCTCTGCCCTGGGTTGAGTTAATATTAGGCACAAACAAGATGCCTGAATGAAAGAAGCAGTCACACATGTAGATAGAATGTCAGATGTCATCACTGGCCTCTGGACCTCAGAGATAACTGATCATTTCTTTGAGTGATAAAAAGTATCAGGCTAAAGATTTTAATTAAGTCATTGTAAAGCAAAACCATGTGAACTCTATTTATAAAATATTCATCTTAAACCATGGTTTCTCAGTACCAAGAAGTTTCAGAAGTCACAGTGAGGTAGAATAGCACCATTTCTATCTTTCTGCTGTCTCTATATAGATGAACAATTTTCAGACTAAAAAGGTATGAAATTATGTTAAAGGGTTGCATCCTGTCAAGTATTTTCCTACTTAATTGGATTTAGGCTTTTAAAAAGCTCTCAAGGTCAGTAGAAGAGGGTTTATAATTCCTTCAGATTTTCTCAAGTAGTAGATTTGATAGTAGAGCCATTATTAATCTTCAAGAGATATTAGAGAAGGTGGGTAGCAATGGTTGAAAATAATTTTGAAAAGGAAAAAAGATAAAATTTTGCAAATTATAGATTTTATGGGCTTATAATTGAACCATAGCAGAATCCTAGAACTGCTTACATATTAAATGATTTTTGAGTCTTTAGAATATATCTTATGACTTACTAAAAGTAAGACATTATGAATGTAAAAGAATTTGTAGACTTATTTTATGCAAGTCTGTTAGACTAACCAATAATGTGTTCTGTGTGTTTAACATTTGATGATTTCCAAGGGACATTCACATTATTTCTTAAATCCCTGAAATAGCTCCATGGGCTAGACAGAGATTTTTCCTCCAATTTCATACAGAAGGAAACAGATAAAAAGTAGTTAAAGGGTGCAAGGGAGCAAAGCTAGTAAATGAAAGAGCCAGAATATTCTCCTGAATTTATGATTGCTGATGCAGGATCCTGGCCACGATAATCACATTTATTCTCCAGTGTTCAAATATACAGACATGAAGATTGTAGGAGGAACACTTATTTTACATTTTGAACTGCTTAACAATATAATAATTTGTTTTACATACAAACATAGTCCTCTTAAGTTCAAGAGTCAAGCTGGGCACAGTGCCGCATGCCTGTAATCCCAGCAACTTGGAAGTCAGAGGCAGGAGGATCAAAAGTTCAAGATCAGAGGCAGTCTGCATAATTTAGTGAAATTCTGTCTCAAAAAGTAAAAAAAAAAAAAGGGCTGGAGGTGCAGTTCAGTGATATAGCACGTGCAAAGCATGAAAGCGCGAGGCCCTACGTTCAACCCCCCAGTGTACCGGTTAAAAAAAAAGAAAAAAAGAAAAAAAATTCAAGAGTCAAAATCGCACCTGGATGGTTGAGATATAGGACAGATGATTCTTATATCAGCAACCACTCAGTTCCTGCAGCTTGAAATCATAAAATTAGAAATTTCATTAGTGTTTAATCAGTCAAAAGACTGGATTTGCACTGGACATTTGCTACATACCATATATTGTTTAATTTTTGAACCATTGTTAAGTGAATTGGCTTTGGAATGACTTTAATCTAAGTAATCATTGACAATTTTATATGAATATTAAGTCTTTGTTTTCTGGGATTGTTTCATTTCTGATTTTTATCATATATTGGAAGTAATCATTTTGAATATTGGATACTATATTTTTGGATATTTTATGCCTCTAATTATGATATAATAGACTGTGATCCACTTAAAATATGTCTATTAAATCATTATATCACTTCATACTTAAACCTTTGATTATAACCATTTCCCTAAACGTAGATAACTAGCAAGCACTTTAAAATCTCCAGTTTTCAAAAATATTTCTGAAAATACTAGTTAAAATACAGTTCCTTTGACATTTTTCTACAATCTCGTCTCTGCTCTACCACTACTCCATTTTTCCTGAACACACACCTGCATGTGGATGTAAACACACATACATATGTGTACACATACACATGCACAGCCATATAATTATATTTGGAGAAGTTTGACTATTTTCCCATAAATAAAGAGGCCGTAGGGGTCATAAACCTTTAAGGTCATAGAGGATTTATTCCTGGGCATTTAACTTAGTGTTAACCACCAACCAATGAAAAGTAGGTATTAGTCATCTGCTATGGTATGAATATGGTTCATCTCCACTAAAACTCAAGCTCAGGCTTGATCCCCAACATGAAGGTGCTAAGAGGTAGTGCCTTAGATGGGACCATTGGGAGGGACTACTGCTTTTCTTGAAGGACTGGATTAGTTTCTGAAAGAGTGGGTTTTTATTTAAAAAGTAAGCCTGGCCCCTCCCCAATCTCTTGCCTCCTCTCAGGTCACCTGACATCTCTCTCTCACCATTTGATGTTTTCTGCCATGAGACCCTCATCAGAAGCTAATGATGGTACCATGCTCTGGGACCTCCAGGATTATGAGCTAAATAAACTTTTTTCTTTGTATATTACCCAGCATTAGTTATTCTGTTGTAGCAACACAAAATGCACTAAGATGTCCTCTTAGCTCCATGCTGTACATTTTCTTGACCTTTCCTTTGTTTCTCCTTCTTCTCCCTGTTCTACTGCAAAACTTGCCCTGAATGTTTCTGGCTTTGCTACCCATATGATAAGAAGCCCTCTCATCTCTGAGTTTCAGTCCTTTCCAGAACATTGTTGGTTTTTACCCTCCAGCTGTTGCATATCTAGCCATCTGCCAACACCATAATCAGTTTTCCCAACTTTACCACATTATTTCATTCCTTTGAAGAAAGAAGAAAGGAACATCAAAGACAGAAGCAATAGTACTACCAAAGAATATTAGTATATCAAATCTTTTATCTCCAAGGCATATCCTAATCCTTCTTTAGAAGGGAGCCAGTCCATTGTAAGTTTTCAAATTATGCTACATTTATGGGTTCCTGGTTATCATTGAGGAAAATTCAACTGGGATAAGGTTTGCCATAAGCATTACATTTCCACTATTTTCAGGAGTTAATTTTCCCTGAGAAAGCAAGTAACAGAAAAGTTGCTAATATTCATCTAGTATGTCTTTTTAATAGGCAGTGAAATGGAGTAATGTCATTTCCCATGAGTTAAAAAATTCATTAAAACTGCTGATATATAACCACTATGCAGCAATATTAGTTAAAATAGTTGGCCATCAAAAAATGACAATGTTTGAAATTATTTTATGGGGCTAATAGTGAAAAGCAACCAGTTTGAGAAAATACACAAAGTTTAGATTTAATCTTGAAATTAAGGATCAAATCTACTTTACCTATTAATATGGCCAAAATGGAAAATGACTTAAATTGCCAAAAGAAGATGCCTTTAACCATAAGACCCACATTGACAATCCTACCATGTGGCCATTAATTCAAGTACTTGAGACTAACTTAACTTAGCTTCAGAAATACTACCTATTAAGATGAGAATAGATTGGAATCTATATCATATTAAGTCAGATTCAGTTATTAACATTTTAGACTGAATTAATTTTAGATCTCAAATAGATGACTTTGTATGATTAAATTCTATTATAATTATTTTAGGAAGACTGAAAATAAAGAGAGGTATAAAACACTGCAAGGAAATACCATCCTGGGCAGAGCCCTGTAGAAGGGCATAGTAGAACAAGAAAGGAACTAAATTAAATAATAAGGATGAAGATTTCTGCCTTCTGAAAAGTGGAATAGATATACTTTTCTCTTGCTTTAATTAAGCACAACTAAAAATGGCTGACCTCATATATTCAAATGTAAGAAGACCCTGAAAGATTAAATTCAGAAGGCAAACTGGTTTGGAACTATGGAGTGACTTGCATTAGGTTTCTTGTGATTCACATTTCCTGTATTCTTAGTGTTCCTTTGAGGTCACTTCCTCTAGTCTTTAATGCCTGGCTTCAGGAAAAACACTTTTACTAATCCACCCAATTGGGCATTTAGGAGGCTTTCTTATACTTTTGTTATAGATGTGGCTGCTACCCATTTTGTTCCTCTTGGGGAGGGTGTAATAGGAGAAGCCTGAAGATTGTACTTCTCTCAATCCCACAAAGCCAGGTCAGGTGCTGAGAATCTCCTAATCTCCTATTTATTTCCCTAGCATGGTGCTCTGAAATGCTGGAGTTTGTATGACTTCTCTCAATACCACAAAGTCAAGCTAGGTTTTGGCAAGATATTTCTACTGGCTATCTGTGACTCAGGGCTGGGATTTAGCTCAGTTTGTAGAGCTCTGTGCTGCAGTCTCTGAGGACCCGAGTTCAATTCCCAGCACCGCAAAAATGGGAGAAGGGCCTGGCAATCCACTCCCAAGGCAATCTCGAAACAGTCAACCATTGAAAACCCTATGAGGGTCGCTATGAGTCGGATACCGACTCGATGGCACCTAACAACAACAACAATCTGTGAGTCATACTTACTTGGCAGGCTGGAGGGATGAGATGAGGATGGCAGAGCATTTGGGGTGCCCATGGGTCAGTGTGGGAGGGGAGATACATAGGCCAAGCATCCCAAGTTGTCCTGGGTAGACTTCCTCATAGTCTGCAGAACAGTAAGTAGGGTCTATGGCTTCTCTTCCAAAGCTTTTTCCAGCACTCAGCCCTGCTAATTACCTCACTATTCCCTATGGGGTAAGAAAGAAGTGGACTTCTTGAATAGCACCCCACATGGTTAGGGTAGCTGGTCCTTCACTTGCTATGCTTTCTGTGGGAAAAATCACCAAAGGGGTCTTTCCTGGCACTAAATTGTACTTCCATGGAAGAAGAGTGTCATGGCTAAAGGAAAACTCTTCTTAACTATTTCGAATTGTCTGTTCTCAGATTATCAACTCCAATCATGTTCTGAAATTCCTCTGCTAGACTCCTGGATTCCCACAAAAATACCATCTTCTGTGGATAATGGTCAAAATCAGTGTTTCTGTATACAGATTACAGTGCAAGGCTCCTCTTCCATCATCTTACTGATGTCACTATACCCAATTTTTTTTTCCAGTACTGGGTGGTTGAACCCACAGCCCCACACTTGCATGCTTTGCAAGTGCTATACCACTGAGCTGTACCTCTAGCCCATGTTTTACTTTTGATTTTGAAACAGGGTCTTACTAAATTATACAGACTACCTCTGGTCTCAAACTTGGTATCCTCCTGCCTCTGCATCCTGAGTCACTGGGACTACAGGCATGAGCCACTGTGCTCTCCTTCAGATTTGTTTTTTAATTAGTGCATTTAGATCATTTGATTTTGTTGTTATTGTTAGGTGCTGTCCAGTTGGTGTCCAACTCATAGTGACCCTACATACAACAGGCAAAATATGATTGTCAGAGCTTCTCTCCTATTCATAGGGTTTTCAATGGTGGATTGATTTTTGGAAGTGGGTTGCCAGGTCCTTCTCTCAAGCCTACAGTATCTGGTGTTCCCAGGCAGTCTCCCATCCAAGTACTAACAAGGCCCAACCCTGTTTAGCTTCTGAGACCTGACAGGATTGGATGCCATAGTGCTACGGCTATAGGGCATTTGCTTTTAATGTAATAAATAATATTTTAGGACTACCACTTTTTTGTTTTCTGCTTATTCTCTCTGTTTTATGTTTCTCTCTTTCACTGATTTCTTATAGTTTGACTTCTAAGTATATCTCTGTATGTAGTCTTTTCCATAGTTGCTCTAGATAGTAAAGTATATAAATGAGTTTACTAGTATCAATGTTTTGTTGGTTTGAGTAAAGTATAGAAATCTTATTTCACTTTACATCTCTTTACTCTTAATAGTTGTACAATAATTGTCTGAACATATTTCTTCTCCATACATTGAGAACAATATCAAGAGAGAATTGGATAATATGAAAAGTGATGAAAGAAAATTAAACCCTGCAACAAAGAATACTTTGCCTACCAAAATTCTCCTTCAGAATTAAGGAAAGATAAAGACTTTTTCAAATAAATAAGAGATGAGAAAGTTCAACATCACTAGACTTGCCTTATAAAGACATGCTAGAGGTAGTTCTTTAAACTGCTAAATAATAGAATAAAAATATGAAAGTATAAAGCTCATTGGTAAAGTTAAGTATATACTCAAATTTGGAATATTTTAATACTATAATGGTAGTATGTAAATCCTTATAACTCTAGTACAAAGGTTAACAGAAAGAAATATTTAGAAATACCATAAAATTAATTATTGGCAATGGTTATGGTAATTGTGAGAATAAAACATAAAATATGATGGAGGAAGAAAAAGTGTAGACATTTGTACATTATTACTGTTGCAACTAT
>VMDO01010322.1:0-58815 GCA_007922755.1 Pedetes capensis
AACTTCTTATGTAAATCATAATGATAATTTATTCAACTTGGTAAGAAGGTATATGAATTTCCCCATAAAAGCATTATTGCATATTCAACCACAACACTATATTTCTCATATACCCAATGATTTTCCTGACATGGGTGCTATTAGATCAGTGCATTAATTGTTGCTATTCTGCCTGTGCCTGAGTTTATGGATCACTCACTCATGTCAGTAATTTTAGTTGAATGTTTATACTGTATATTTGTGGCTAAAACAATATGAAAAAATTACATTTATTTAGTCTATAACACAGGAAAGTACTTAATTTTTTTTTTTTTTTTTTTTTTTGGTATTTCTTGTTAACCTGTTTAATCACAGGATAGCATACAACATTGCCCAAGGGGGAGCAACATACATAAATAATTAAGTATTGTATCCTTTCCAGTGGTTAGTACCTGAGGAAAAATAGCCTCAAAATCCAGGTCCAATTTTTGTGTGAATTTCTTATTGTTGCTTTTGAGGAAATATCACAACAAATATCCCTCCATCTGCATTACTGCACATAAAAAGTTTGAGCTAAATCATCATGCTGTATTTCTACATTGTTTAGTTTCTAGGTGATTAAAAGTATAAAATTGTACATTTATAAAATTGGCCAATGAGAACTGAGGGATCTCCACCACTTTTATTTATTCTCCATCTATTACTTATGAGTGAATAAAGCATCAAAGTCACAATTTTGGTGACCTATCAACATGGAATGAGTTTTGTTTTCTAATTAAAACAAAGTCTCACAGGACTGAAAATGAACTCATGATATATTACTCTGTTTTGTTTTAGTCTGTTGGATGAGCTCCCTGAGTCCGTGCTTCACTGGGCTCCTTCCGGAAGCAGTTGCTGTAAGTCAAATAATAACCTCCCTTCTTTGTCTTATGATTTATAGTCACCATATTTGTCACTCTTGTAGCTTTGGCTTAACTCATCCACTCCTCTTTCCATAGGGTGGGAAGAAGCTCTTTAGGGTTACAGATAGTTTGCTAGGGAAGAGGACGTTTAGATCTTCTTTGACGTTTGATTACAAGAACTCTATAAGAAACTATTTAGGCGGAGTTCCAAGCTCTGTTGATTGCATGTTTTAGATATAGATATATAGAGATTGAGAGAGTTTTAGATACATATTTAGATATGTATTTTGAGAATCAAGCACAGGTTAAATCATCCATCTTATGTATCTATAGCGTTCAAGTGTGTCTGCTACTTTTAGAATTAAGACTTTGTGGGCTTGTTCCTTCCTATATTGTTGAAAAAAGACAAAGTTGACCTAAAGAAAGAGTACTTTCAATCAATAATTTAAAGAAAGCAAATCACAGCCTAGGGATGTAGTGCAGTGGTAGAGTCCTTGCCTAGCATACATGAAGGCCATAGGTTCGATCCCTAGCACTGCAGAAAGAAAAAAAAATCATTGAATACCTGCATACTGTTTAGATCTAGGTTACACTATACTGACCAGCTAGCAAAATTGTTTTGATTAGCAGGGTCATCTGATTTTGGGCTTTGGAGGTATATTTCATAAATGGTTTTCTCTTTTAAGTTCATATGTTGTTGTTGTTAGGTGCCATTGAGTTGAGTCGAGTCCAACTCATAGCAACCCTCATAAGGTTTTCAATGGCTGACTGTTTCGGGATTGCCTTGGGAGTGGGTTGCCATGTCCTTCTCCCATTTTACGGTGCTGGGAATCGAACTCAGGACCTCAGAGACTGCAGAGCGGTGCTCTACCAACTGAGCTAAATCCCAGCCTCCAAGTTCATATAGGACAGCTTTAAATTATTTTCTGGCAATATTATCAGTATAAAATAATAAGTCCACTTGGAATTATTGGAGTTCTTTTCACTTGTACATGCATGATCCACTATTCAGTGCTAATCTAACAAATGAGTCTTATAGGAAAGAGCCAGTTAACTCTGCCTTCAGTCTTTCTTTCTCAGAGACAGATTAGCAGAGTGAATCTTATTCTCTATTTACATTGGGCAATCTCAAGGTCAGTGTTTAGTTGACTTCTGAAAGTAGGTATATACACTGACCCTCTAGTTAAGGCTGAATAGCATCAGTGTCCATTGCAGGGTAGAATAGTAGAGTTAAGTTATCTTTAACTTACATTCACAGCTATTCTTTGACTAGAAACTAAAACAGTCTTTTTTGAAGGAAAGCAAAGAGAAACCACCTAGTTCTACTTCCTCCTTCCCTTTCCTAAGTCCTTTGGTCTGTCCCTGCATGTGCCTTCTGCTTTCCCCCTCCTGTGG
Source organism: Pedetes capensis (assembly GCA_007922755.1). Lineage (NCBI taxonomy): Eukaryota > Metazoa > Chordata > Mammalia > Rodentia > Pedetidae > Pedetes > Pedetes capensis. The sequence goes on from VMDO01010322.1 coordinate 2,277, forward strand.
TACTTTTCTTCTTATGGAGGGGACCAAACAGGAGACACTCTCTTTTGGGGAGATGGGCTGGAAGGTGAAAGTTTTGTTTTTGTAATTGCATTAAATAACTTGATCAAAATGATAATATTCCTTTGTGGCTGATATTCTCATTGGCATTTTTACCAAGTCATATAATGTATGTTTTACTCAGTGGGACAGAAAGAAAGAGAGTTGGGGAGATGTCATTTCTTTTTCAAAGTACATATTTCCCTTAGCTTTCTTGTCACTTCTGCACAAAAGGTAACTGTTCTGTTTGGGGTTAGAAAAGAAAGTCCAGATGCCTTGGATTGAACAAGACAAATACTTGTGGGCTAATCTATATTCTATGATACTTCTGTAATTAGAAATAAGTTAAGATTTGAGTCAGATGAGAAATCTAGATGGGAGGCACATCTGGTTCCTGTTCTTAGTACAAACCATTAATTTGAGTCAACACTATAATTTATAAAATGCAGATTTCTATTCCTAAAGCACAATATGTTGAAACTTTAATATCAAGTGAAGTTTTCTTAGGTTAGGGTATTGTGCTTAGAAGAACAACTACTATGAAAATTATAGGAATTGATTTACAAAAGGTTTATTACTAAGACTTTTTATGAAATAAAACAGCTAAGAAGTTTGTAGCATGCATATCCAACTCACTGTAGCAATAATTTCAGAAGTTTTTCCCTTGAAATGATAGTAATGATATTTAATATTTCACTAATTTAAAAAGCAGATGATTCAAGAATATCATAATTTCATACTACTCAAAGCATTTTGTTTTATAGTTCTGGAAATATGCTAGTAAATTTAAAAAATGTACTTAATATAATAAATCCAGATCTTGAAAGACTAAATTTAAACCAGAACTACCTCAAAACAGCCTAAGCTTCAGGTTTATAAAGACAGATTTATAATGGAGATGGGTCTTTCCATTTTCTCCCTCTCGTACCTCACTGGAACCTCATTTTTCCCATGAAGGCTTTGTAGCACAGCTGCTATCAGTTGGTGGAGTGCCAGGAGTTTTCCATTGTCTTATAACAGTGATTGGTTCTCACCAAACTTAACTCTCTTTTCCATTAGGGATATTCTAGTTCATGGAATTATAATATGTACCAAACTTGCCTTATCAATTATTGGGAGACCAAAGAGTAACAGAATATTTCTAATAAAATGGTAATGAATGTCATTTATTCTTTTTTTTTTTAATCATCCTTTCAGGAATTGGATGCCCCCTGAGGGGCTCAAGGACACATGAGTTATAAATGTGGTGATAAAGCAGCAGCACTTGCTAGTTAACAGGAGATCTGGTTGAGTGCTAGGTAACAGACTTTGAGATGCCTCATAAATGAGAGAGGAAACAAGTATGTTGTATAATTGCTATACTGTCCAGAAAAAATAAAGCACTAGTCAAGGGTTCTTATTTTACCTGCATTAGCTTTATGTTTCTAGAAAATAGCTCTAGACTCCATGGTGTAAAATGGTCAGTTAATCTTTAACAGGGAGAAAGGGATGATGACTTTCTTTTGGAATCTTTCTCTATGAGGAGTGAAACGCAGCACCTCCACAGTTCTCCATTTGGGTGGAGGCAGCCTGGAGGGGAGGAGCAGGGAGGGTTACTGGGAAGTTCCTCCAACTAGCCCATGAAGATTCCCAGACTTTCCACCATGGAATATAAACACCTAAGTGAGAAAGTAAAAGGTGCTCCTATTGTATTGGGGTCAGTAGTAAGTTTTTGGAGAGGAAAGGCATATCTAAACATTGTAGTGAACAAATGAAAACTTGCCACTTTTTAAATAGTGTATAGTATTACTGCCTGCAGCAGCAGCCCTGTGGCATCCGATCCCGGAAGCTAAGCAGGTTCAGGCCTGGTTAGTACTTGGATGGGAGATCACCTGGAAATACCAGGTGCTGTAGGCTTGGGAGACAGACCCAGCAACACACTCCCAAAAATCAATCTGCCATTGAAAACCATATGAACAGTAGAGAAGCACTGGCAATACTGTTTTGTCTTTTGTATGTAGGGCTCCCATGAGTCAGGTCAGATACCGACTCGACGGCACCTAACAACAACAACAACAACATAGTATTACTACTACTTGTATCCCAATTTTATATTGAATCTCCCGCTAAAACACAAATGCAAACCACAAACATTTTACTTGTATTGAAAAGCTGACAGGCTAGGGGTGTAGCTCAGTGGTAGAGCACGTGCTTAGCTTGCATGAGGCCCTGGGGTCAATCTCCAGCACCACAAAAAATAAAGTAAATAAAAATAAATAAGTAAAAAGTGGAAGTCCACAACATTTTTAGGGGGAGAGGAGTTACTATGCAGTTCCAGTGAAATGTGTTTTTATGTTAGGGATAAAATAAAGGTGATAACTTTTCATCCTACTGAACTAAAATCAGGAGTCCTGTAAGAATGTTGGGCTCACTGGTGACACAGGGCTAGAAGGAAGTTTCCTGCATTCTCAAGTCAATCATAGCTAAAACACAGAGACCAGGGTCATTTCTAAATATACTGTTATAATATCAAAATGAAAGCTTTAGTTAAAATTTGCAGTGATTTTTTTCTTTGAATTCAGAAGGTTTATAATAAGGAACATTTGTTTTTGACTAAATGTTTAGAAGGTTAACACAAAAAATGTCTGAAACATGTCTGATTATATTTTTTGTGTAGTCTTTAGTAACTGCATATCATAAATCAAAATCTTAACTATAATTATTAAAATTTTTTCCCTCCCATAAGACTAGCTGTAAACATCAATAAAGACACATAAAAAATTACCTGTTTGTCCCCATCTTGTCAAATCTGTTGATTACTATATTTCAGTCATTATAAAATATCATTTAAAATGTGCTTTTTATTAAATTATTCATTTTTACTTTACTCAAGATAACAGAAAGATTTTTAAAGTTATTGGAGTTTTGATAATTCTTGCCAATTATGAATGACATGAAAAATTGAATATTTCACAGGTGAAATAGCCCAATTTTTGGTATGTGCTCATAGTTTAGCATATGATGAAAAGCCAAACTATCAAAGGCTCAAGAAAATTTTGAACCCAGATGATATACCTTTAGGACCACTGGAATTTTCCATGAAAGGACAGAGTGCAAGTGTGCATACTCCAATCAATCAAGAAGTAAGTAACATAATCCCGGGGGCCCTGTGATCACCTTCTATGACACATTTCTATCAAATGTTGTTTCTTGCTTGTTCTATTTAATTCCCTTAGCTCACTCTCAAGAAAGTTTGTTGAGATTCCCTTTGACCTGTTGTCTCTTAGAGTAGAATCTCTGGCCTACTGTGTGTGGCTAAAGAAATAAAGACACTGATGTCCTGGAACCATGGTGAGGTTAAAAAGTTAAAAGGCCACTCTGACTGATTCATGAGAGCCTTTATTTGCTTATTTTCTTTGAGTTTTCTTTAGTTGTTGTGCTCTCCTTATGCCCACCAGGGTGGCCATAATATGGGTCTGGATAGTGTTCTTAAGTATTATTTATATATACAGATATTTCAATCTATAGAAATACTTCTTATTTAAAAAGCTGTCATATCTCCACCTTTATTCTGCCTTGTTCCTCACACCAGCTTTTTGAAAAAGAGGATTGGAACTTACAGCAATACAAACAATTAGGACTTCAAACATTTTTAAGGAAACAGTCATGTAACATTATTGGACAGGCAAATAAATGTCCCTTTCTTCCTTGACTCTCTCTACACACACACAAACAAAAATGTGGAGATTATTTTTCTTGATGCATGTACAGGAAGGTAGGGTTAGGATGGAGTACATTTTTAATATTTCTTATGAACTTTGGATCATCACAAATGTTCACAAGCCAAGAATGCAGGATGCAAACTAATGTGACTGATAGGCTGCTAGATGAATGGTGAGTCAAGTATCAGAGCACAGATGGTTCTGATTTGCTGAATTTTGTAGCTGCTGCAACTGAAGACATAAAATATCCTTCTAGTCATAAATTAGCTCTTTGGAAGCAAAACCTTGGCACCAGAGCTTTACAACCTTCAATTAGTAGGAAAAGAAGTATTTGAATGACTGTGGTATTGACATCTGTAGGCCTGCATAGTAATCATTCCTAATAGAAGAGAATATCTGTTTGAGGAGGTTTTGCATGGCTAATTAACTACCAGTGAGAATATGTAATTTTTTCATGATCTCCTGATTGTCACCTTTCTCTCATGATACAATTACATTTTATTGTAGCAAGTGCCTCACAAACCAATTGTCAGCACTATTTACATATTGCAGAAGGAAGAACAAAAGTTCATGTTTAATAAAAAGCCACTGGATTTTGATCTTGGTAATTACTGAGACTTATTTTAACAGTTTTATTGACTTTTGTATTTTTATCACTTTTCCGACAAAGCAAAGAGCCATTTCCTTGACATAGTATTTCCCTTGCTGTAATGGTCATCACTTAATCTACACTAATTTAAGAAGATTTTCCCCACTTCTGTATAGTTTTTCAGTTTCATAAACTTAATTGAAATATAAAAGAAGCCATTTTAAAAAACCAATAACTATATCCTCTGATATAAAATTCTAATTATTATCCACCAGAATTTTCAGTTTCATCAAATTCAAAGGATATTTGTGTGAAACCATTTTTATATGTAGAGAATATAATGTAAAACATTTTTCCAATGAGCCACCATCAAAAATATTTTATTCCTTTGGATTAGAACACTTTGATTTTGAGTAAAAAGAAAACACTTAAGAACAGTATACTTAAGACCTTAGTTTTTGTTAACAATGTCATCAACCTGGATGTGTAGATAGTGATATCTATTTTCACAGTGGATCAATATTTAATAATTAATGACTTTATTTCTCTAGTATTTAAATATACAAACATATTTAATAATGATAATATCACATATAGTTTTACCATGACTAAACTTTAAGTATCTTAATTTTTAAAGTTTACAGTTTTGTTACACTAGAAAAACCAAACCTGAAGATGTTCAAAAGCAAAGTATGACAATAACTGTCCTTACTCAGTTCCATTGAATGATGCACATATAGGATAATTTCCACAACAGATTGTTTCCATAACAAAAATTATTTAGAGTCTAGAATGACATAGCTCCAAATTTCTTTCTTTTTAGTCACAGAACCCTCTTATTAGTAACTAAAAAGCGTTACTTGATACTGTGTGTAGATCACTGTGTTAACAGACTAGTGAATGAGTTCTGGACTTATATTTTTGGACATGATACTTTAAACAAGTCACTGGAGAAGAAAAATATACAGATTTAAGTGGAAATTTTAATGTTATTTCATTCAGTATAAGTAAAACACACTGAGGGAAATTTAGTATTATTAACAAAAATATGTTTTGATTTGGTATTAGAAAGTAGTACATCACCTTAAGAATCTCAGCAAACTTACAGCATCTTTTTGTAAAAGAAAAATGAGATATTTTTCTAATAAGAGATTTTACTATGAATCATAAATCCTAGTAAATTATGCCTTCTTTTTGAAGTTCTCAAATACTGTTACTGGAGTTAAATTGGAAATAGATTTTTGTTAAGATAGTAGACACAATGATATTTTTCCTGAAACACAAATTTTGGGGGTTTCTGCCTCAGTCTCAGGAGTGGTATGTAGCTAAAGTCACTTGCTAGTTCAGGCAGCTCCTGCCTTCACCATGTTGGTCAGATGAGAAGACTCATCCTCAGGACTGATGCAGTCCAGTTTTGCACCCACTAAAGGTTTTGTTTTGCTTTTGTTTGGCTGGTTTGGGTGTTCTTTAGTGCTGGGGATTGAATCCAAGGCCTTGTGCCTACTAAGCTTTTGCTCTACTACTGAGCTGTCCCCCGGGCTCCCACTGGGATTTAATGTGCAAAATTCAAGGAAGAAAACCATATTTCAGGAATGCTCATTGAAGTGAGCTAAAGCTCTAGAATTCACAGATGAGAATGTTAAAGCCAGATTGGAAAACATTTATTTGAAGACTCCAGTTAAACCTTTGAATAAGCTGCTACTTTAAGAAGCAGTAGATCCTTTGATCAGTTTTACCAGTATCCCTCCGATACTATCATGGTGCCTGAATCTATATTGTGATAGTGCAGACACTTGGGTGTGACAGGCCACCCATCCTTCCTGAATGCTTTACCTAGGCAAAGGGAGAGCTGTAGGTAAGAGCTAAAATGTTCAAGCTGTCCTACATTTCTAGCAGTGAAAGTTTGTTCCTTCATTCACCCTAAACCTTAGTTTCCCATAGCAAATCCAGGGGTAAATGTGTTACTGGTGGTAAAGATCTTTGTGTAAAACTTTGTTGTTCACAAAATTCCTTGTTTTCCTTTCCTTTTCTTCAGTTTACTTTTATTACTTATTTGTTTGCTTTTGTGGTGCCAAGGAACAAATGTGGGGTCTCACTTGTGCTAGGCAAGTGCTCTACCAATGAACTATATCCCCAGGCCTCAAAAGTCTTTCCTGAGCTTTAATTCTCAAATAATTCTAAGGACATGTCTTCCTGTTGATTTTCTATATGCAAAGAAAGTAGAAGAGAAATTCTCAACTAGCACATTTCTGGTTTACTAACTTTTAGGAGTCTAAAAGTATTCTTGAGTTTATAGAACAGCATGCAGTTTCAATGGAAAATTAAATAAAAGCCTCCTCATTTGAATAGCTACTTTTCTTGGAAATGACACATATTTGGATAGTGTCCTTTTATTTGATTGTGTGGGCTGCCTGAAGTGTTTTCTATTTTTATGTTTTTGTGAAAAAGAAAGTTTCACTCTATTGACAGTTCAGAATTAAATTTAATCGTATCACTTTTAGTGTTTAAAAGTTTCTGTAGAAATTGAGATTTTCCATAAACTGAATATCATTTTATTAGCTGGATGTACAGATGGCAGTACAAATTAACCCTCTGTCCCCTGACAGCAGATCCAGGAGCATCAGCTCTTCCAACAGAGGACTGAGTATATGATGTTGAATTCTGTTTATATGTTACAGGCTCCCAGGGCAAAAAGTGGAACCTTAAATGCTTAGCATAGAAGGCACTAAAAACCTCAATAATATCTCAACTGAAAAGAGAACTGCCATGTAATCTGGTGATTCCACTTCTGGGAATATGTGCAAAATAAATGAGATACTTATATTTAAGAGATCTGTACGTCCCTATGTTTAGTACAGTGTTATTCACAATAGCTAAGATACAGAAAGAAGAGTGTCATTGACAAATGAATAAAGGAAATGGTGTGTATATGGAATATTATCCAGCCATAAAAAAGAAGGAAATGCTGCCATTTGCAACAACATGCATGAGCCTGGAGGACATTATGCTAAGAAGAGTAAGCCAGACAGAAAGACAATGTATAGTATCATTTATATGTGGAGTTTAGAAATAAAATTCATACAAAGTGGAGAGTAGAATGGTAATGCCAGAGAGTGGGATTTGGAGAAAATGGGAGATGTTGCTAAGAGGGTATAAACTTTTAGTTTTAAGATGAATCAGTTAAGGGGATCTTATATACAGCATGGTGACTATAGTTAATAATGCTGTATTATATACTTGAAGTCCCCAGAGAAAAATGTATTTTCACTACACACACACAAAGATGGCAATAGATGTGTTAACTAACTTGATTGTGGTATCATTTCACAAGATATTTGTACATCAGAATGTCACATTATATGTCTTAAATATATGTAAATTTTGTTTGCTGATTATATCTCTATAAAGATGGAAGAGAAAACTCACCTAATCCTTTATAGAACTGAGCACATTTTCACAATGGCTACTAAGCCCATGTTTCAAGAGGATGGAACTGTGCCAACTTTGAGATTCCCTGTTTCACACTAGTGGTCTGATGTTCATTTACTGCCCAGACAACTTTAGTGGAAAAGTGGCTCAGAGGACTGTGACCTATCAGCTTTCCCAATAGTTTGAGAGGATCGAATGGTAAAAAGAAAGAATCCCTGAGTGAGGAGGCAGCATTTCCAATTTGCAGGTTAGTGAAAGGCCATAGTTTTGCCATTCTTTGATAAGATGAGATCTGGGAGGAAAAAGGAATAAAGAAGGGTGTTGTGACAACTTAGACTTAGCCATAAAACAGCAGCATATTTTAAAGGGAAGGAATGAACACACTTGGTAATAGAAGCTAAAAACTGAGAGACTACAAATTAAGGCTGTGTTTGCCCAGCCAGTGTTATCTGTTCTCTTTTGGCACTGGCTACTCCATTATTTCACCTTTTGCTGTTCCTGTCTCCTGCTCTCTATTTAACTCATGAAAAAAGGTGATGGCACTTGGAGCTGCTTGTAAACATGAAGCTGCTGAACAAATACTTCACATAAGGACCTTCACTGCAGCTCGCAATCTTCCATCTGTGGTGTAGCCTCTGCCCTTCTATTCCCATGTCTACTTCAAGATTATTGAGAGTCAGTCATCCCCCAGATACCACCACAGTGTGAAAAAGCAGCCTAAGAGGCAGCGAGCTTGTCCAAGTTAACCTCTGGTGCTCATATACAGTACTAGGTGACATGCAGTGTGACTGCACTGGCTCAAAGGTTAAACTACCTGCACAAAATAGTAAGCAACGTCATAAGCTTCTTTTATATGCTAATATTAATTAGACCCACCTCAATGATAGGAAACTAAGATTTAATTAATAAGAATTTAAACTATAAAGATATACTGAATCCATTCCCATCTAAGGTTTATAATGAATTCATGTGCAGTTTAAAATATGTTGATTTTCTGTAAACTGCCATTTTCAATAAGCAAGTTATCTGTAGAGACAATTTCTAGAGAGTCCATAACAGGGACACAGATTTTAAATGGTCTTGTCTCATTGATGAGACAGGGTCTGGATCTTGCCAACTACTGTTTTTCTGTTTTGCATTTTTTTTCTGTAATGTCCACTGTTGTTTCTTCCTTTCTTCCCTCCCTTCCTCCCTCCCTCCTTCACTTCCTTCCTTCCTTCCTTCCTTCTTTCCTTTGTTAAAGTTTGGCAAATTTAAGATTTTTGAAAATCTGGACATGAGTATACTTTTCAAAGAAATCTCCAAAGTTTCCCTTATGTATTTTTAACCCATACTGACAGGTGGATTCACAAAAGGCTGCAACAAAACAACTCAAACAGATACGAAATAAGTTAACAGAAAAAGTCCACAATGGGAGAAGCGCTGAGTCTTTTGCAACACGAAGAAAAGTAAAAACAGAGAACCTGTTGATTAGATCAATGAACAGCGAAGCAGTTCAGGTAAGAGAGGTTGTTTTTTATTTGGTTTTCTTTTTCTTTTTTGCTTAATGTTACATTTGAATGTACCCTTTGGGAATAAAGATACTTTATTTTTTCCTGAGGGCCAAGTTATATGGTTTTGTCAAAGGAGAATGGACAGAATATCTCCTATCCAGCTGATAAAACCAAAGCAGCCATAGTAGTTTCACAGAAACAGAATAGTGGTGAGCACATTTCTGTACAGATCTGATTTTCTTTATCCTAAGAATGTAATGAAGGATACTTTCATTTCTTATGCCATCTGTCATCCATTAGGGACCCTTAACATACATATTCTATCTTCTACCTGTGTTCTTCCAGTCTAACCCTTACAATTGAATCTAAGTGAAGTGTTTCTCTGTCATTAGGTTGTATTTTAAAATGATGTGCTTTAGGCCAGGTGCGGTGGCTCACTCCTATAATCTCAGTGACTTGGGAGGTGGAGGCAGGGAGATCACAAGTTTGAAACCAGAGGCAGCCTGTGTAATAATTTAGCAAGACCCTGTTTTAAAATAAAAAGTGAAAAATGGGCTGGGAGTGCAGCTTAGTGGTAGAGTGCTTGCAAAGCACACATGCGGCCCTGGGTTCAACCGTAATACTGCGAAAATAAATAAAATAAAATACAATAAAATGAATAAATTGAAGTTACATCATTTTTCACTTGCATGGGTTAGGGATTCACCTTTTACAGATGACTTATCCAAGTAACAACAAAACTTCCTAATCTAACTTTATTTTTTGATAAAGAGAAGCATGTATTTATATTTGGCATGAAAAATTATTTAATTTGGCCAAAGTAGTCAACATTTTATAATTTATACACCATCATTTTCTCCAAATGATTTGAAGTAGTTTACAATATAAGACAGGATAATTTAATACTCCTACTTTTTACACTCTCTGCCCAAGAAAAATTGATATATCAGGCAACTGGAATGTTAATCACAAAATTGAGCACTGAATTTGGCTCTAACTTCTTTGCACCCAAAGTAAAAATTTGTAGCCTAGTAATTATGCATTCTTCATCTAACCATCAAACACACAGGTTTATCAAGAGAGAACTACAACTTTCAATGTAGAGAGGGACTGTTTATATTTACTCTGTATAAAATAGTTGCCTTCTTTTGTGCTTTATTTTTGAATTCATGTAGAGGAATCCACTTCAAGTGGATATTTTTATAGTTCTGATTTATAAAATTAAAGATAAATATTGCTTCGTGACAAAATTTAGAGATTCTAAGCATTTAGTAAGAAAGTCATTCTCAGCTCTTTCTGTGCATCAGAATTACATGGTGTATCAAGTAGGGAGGGACCATAAAAAGATGGATACTCAAGTTTCAAGGAAAGAAGTAGATTCATTTTGGCTGGACTGACAATGGGATTCATGGTATAGATTTTATCGTTTCAGAAAGTCTTTTGTTCCTTTTCCCAGTCAGTCTTTCCCCCTGAGGCAACCACTGAAGTTTTGATGTTCAGATTCTCACCTTGAGTAGAATTTCATGTACGTGCAGCTATATAGTATGTATTATTTTGTGTGTAGCTTTCATTCGGCACTTTTTTGAGATTTGTCTGTATTCATACATGTATCAATAATTCTTTTTCATTGCTGAGTACTATTTCATTGAATAACCGCATCATAATTTACATAAGTCCATTTTTCTATTAATGGGCACCTGGCCTCCTCCTGGTTTCTGGCTTCCATGGATATAGGTGTTGTAAACATTTTGCCTCTCCTTCCCAAATAACCATTTTGCCCCAAGTCCTTCTATGGATATGTTTCTTTTCTCCTGAGACACTGAAATACTGGGGCCATAAGGCAAATAAATGTATGTTCAGTTTATTATAAGGTGGGAAATATTTGTTCATAGTGACTATACCATTTTAGCCATTCCATTTACTCCCAAACACTTGGTATTGCTAGTCTTTTAAATTTTAGCTTGAGCTATAAAAAAGCCTTTCCATATTCTACATACAAGACCCCTATCACATATTTGTATTGTGGACATCTTCTTTTAGTGCGTGGTCTATTTATTTACTTCATAGTGCCTTTAATTGACAGAAGCTTTTTATAGTAAGTGTTATTTTCATTTAAAAATTCATCAATTTTTTTCTCCAAGAATTTTCTTGCCTGTAAAGAAGCCTAAGAAGCCTTGCGTACCTCAAGGCCAACAAAGTTATTTTGCTACAAGTTCTTGCAGAAGGCTTATAGTGTTAGCTTTCATTTTTGGGTCTATGACCTATCTTAAATTAGTTCTTGTGTATGGTGTGAGGTAGGGATTGAGGTTCATTCTCTTTCATTTGTCTTATCACAACATTTGTTGAAATGATTTCCTTTTTTCTAATCGAACAACTTTGGAGCCTTTTTAAAAAGTTAAGTAAGTATAAAAGTGTAAGCCTATTTCTGGACTCTATTCTCTTTCATTCTATTTGTCTATCCTTGAGATTTTCAAGAATCTGGATGTGAATGCCCTTTTTAAAAGAAATATCCTAAATTTTCCTATATATTGTTACTCCATACTGACAGGTGGGTTCACAAAAGGCTGAAACAAAACAACTCAAACAGATGCAAAATAAGTTAACAGAAAAAGTCCATAGTGAGAGAAGTGTTGAGTCTTTTGCAACACGGAGAAAAGTACAAAAAGAGGACTTGTTGATTAGATCAATGAACAATGAAACAGCTCAGGTAAGAGGGACTGTTTTTCACTGGATTAATTACTATAGCTTTATAGGAAATTCTAAACTTAAGAGTGCAAGTCCTTCTATTTCTTTTAAGGATTCCTGGGCCATGAAGCGGTCCTGATCCCTTCATAAAATTTAAGAACCACTTTGTCATTTTCTACAAAAGTACAATGAGATTTTGATTGGGAGTGCATTAAGTCTAACAATCAGGTTAAGGGAACTGGCATTGAGTCTTCCAATGCTTGAACCTGATACTACTATGTAGGTCTTTTATTTCTCTCAATAAAGTTTTGTGGTTTTCAATATAAATGGCATATTATTTCTTCCATTGAAATTATCCCTAAGTCAATTTTTGATGCTATTATAAGTAATACTTTTTAATTTTTCTTAGTTATCTGTTGCCAATATATAGAAATGCAATTTTTTATAATGTTCTGACATCCTGGGACCATCCTAAATTCAGTTATTGATCACTATGCTTTTATTTTATAGATCCTTAGGGATTTCTACATAGTTAATCATAATGTCTGTGAATACAGACAGTTTTAGGTCTTCTCTCCAAATTGTATTCCTTTGTTTTTGTTTGTCTTGTTTCGGTTGTTATTGTCTTACTACATCTGCATGTGCTAGCATCTCTGGTACTACAATGAATAGAAGATGTGAGTCTGGGCATCCTCGCCTCATTCCTGATCTTAGGAGGAAAGCACTCATTAGATGTGAATTTTCCCTAATTCCCTTTATCATGCTGAGGAAATTTCATTGATTTGTAGCTTTTTGAAAAATAAATTTAAATCATAAATGGGTTTTAAATGCTTTTTTGAGATCTATTGAAATGTTCACATCATAGTGTGATGAATTACACTGATTTTTGAATATTAAGCCCACCTTTTAACTTAGGATATGTTATCCTGCTGGTTTCAGTTTGCTGTATTTCAACTCATTTCCTGCTGAATTTCAATTCCATTAAGGATTTTTATATCTACTTTGATGAAACACAATGGTGTGTAATTTTCTTCTCTCATAATATCCTGTATGATTTGTTTTCAGGGTCATTATGAGTTTTATAGGTTGGAAGTAATCCCTCTATTTTCAGAAAACATTTTTGTAAGATTAGTGTTTTTTAAATGTTGGGTAATATTTTGCATGAAAACCAAGTGTTTTGTTGTAAGAAAAATTTTAATTATGAATTTGCTTTTTTTAACAGAGTGATCATTAAATTTTGATTCTCATGTCAATTTGGAAATTTGTACCATACATGTAATTTGTTGATCTCTAAATTGTTGAATCTAAATTCTTGAATTTATCAGCATTAAGTTATAATACTCTCTTACTATCTTTTTAATATTTCTAATATCTGTATTGATACTCCCTTTTTCATTCCTAATAATTATAACTTTTGGCTTCATTTTTCTATAGTCTTAAGAGCTAAATATTTTCATTGATCTTTTCAAAGACAAATTTAGCTTCTTAACTGTCCTTTTTTTTTTTAAGTGATCACTCTTGATCAGGGTTCAGCAAACTATGGCCTGTGTGGCAAATTCAAGCAACCACCTATTTTTCTTAATAGTTTGATTGGAACACAGCCATACTCATTCTTTGAATTCTTTTCTGTGACAACTCTTGTGGTAGCAGAGCTGAATAATGCAATAGAGACTGTACGGCCCAAAAAGCCTAAAGGGTTTACTATCAGGCCTCTCACAGAAAAAGTTTGTAAATCCCTGCTCTTGAGCAACTCTAGCAGAAATGTAATGTGAACCACCTATGTAACTGTAAGTACACTGGGAGCTACATTTAAAAAAGTAAAAATTAGGTAAACATACTTGGTGTCATTATAAAAATTATTGAGGCATTTTGCACTTCTTTTTATATTAAGTCTTTAAAATCTAGTTACTGTTTTATATGAACAGCACATCTCAATTCAGACTACGGCATATTTCAAGTATTCAAATCATATTAGCACAGCTATAGAAATTACAATGTGTACTTTTAACTTATCATATTACAATCTGTCTTGACTTAATATCACTTCACAAATAATGTAACGTCTTTATTAAAAAACATTGTCAAGCCAGGTGTGGTGGCACATACCTGTAACCTCAGCAACTCTGGAAGTGGAGGCAGGAGGATCATCGGTTGGAGGCCAGAGGCAACCTGTGTAACTTAGTGAGACCCTGTCTCAATTTTGAAAAATTAAAAAGGGACTAGGAGTGCAGCTCAGTGGCAAAACACTTGCAAAACATGCACTGGCCACAGTGCCCTGAACCCACCCACCCCCACAATACAAAATATACTGCCATTTATTCCCCAATCCTTTGCCATATTATTTTATATTTTGCTTTTACATATATAATAAATTCTATAATGCTTTATTTTTGCTCTAAAGAGTCAGTTTTCTTTCAAAGAGATTAAAGACAAAAAGAAGAAATTAAGAAAGGAAGAAGAAAAAAGTCAAATACCATACTCCTGTATTCAAAGTTATTGGAATTCAGACCATTAGTAGATCTGAGTTTGCATTTGATATCATTTCCATTCAGCATAAAGAAATTCCTACTTTCCTTTTGCCTGTCTAAAAAATATCTTTATTTCATCTTTACTTTTTATTGGTAGGGAGAAAGTTGGATTGCATTTTATCTCCACATTTAAAAAATATTTTATTTTGATCCCTAGTATCACGAGGGAAGAAAATACAAAAATATTTTACTTTGAAGTAATTGTAGGTGTAGAAATTGCAAAAACACAGAGAACTTCTGGGTGCCCTTAATCCAGCTTCTCCCAATGAAAACATTTTATATAACCATAATATAATTTTTAAAACCAAAATCTTATTGGCATACTGCTATAAAATACATACCTAATTTGGATATCACCAATTTGTACATTCACTAATGAGTATGTGCCTATGAGATTTATTATATATCTAGAGTAACCACTGTAAGCACCCTACACAACTGTTCAATGACCACAAAGAAATCTCCCGTTCTGCTTTGTAGAGGCAGTCTCTCCCTTGTGTTCAACATTGGAATGCATTAGTTTGTTCCACATCTCTATAATTTTGTCATTTTGAGCATGTCATATAAATCACCACTTTCATTCAGCATACTATTGGAATTCCTAGTGACAGCAATCAGACAAAAAGAAAGTGCACCCACATTGAAAAAGAGGAAGTCCAGTTGTTACTGTTTGTAGATGATGTAATCTTATACGTAGGAATCAACAAAAACTCTACCAAAAATACTATTAGAACTGATAAATGAATTCATTAAAGTTGCAGGATACAAAATTTATCATGCAAAAATTAGCAGTAGTGCAATATGCTATAGCTACTTATTTGGAATAGAAAGTGAGATAGCAATCTCATTTATAATAGCGACAAATAATAATAAAATATCTAGAAGTAAATTTAACCAAGGAGGTGAAAGAGACAATGAAAACCATAAAACAATAATGTAAGATACTGAAGATATTAAAAAAATGGAAAAATGTCTATTCACAGATTCAAGGAATCAGTATTGGTAAATGTCTATACTACCTAAAGCAATTTATAGGATTAATGCTATCTCTGTCAAAATGCCAATGACATTCTTCTCGAGACAAATTTCTGGAATTTGTACAGAACCTCAAAAGACTGAAGAGCCTAAGCAATCTTGGGCAAAAAGAACACAGCAGGAAACTATATAACACATGCTTTCAAAATACACTACATAGCTGTAGTGGTCAAAACAGCATGGCACTAGCGTTGCTACAAATAAACCATGGAACAGAGCAGAGCCTACAATAAACCCATGTACCCACAGCCAAATGATTTTCCAGAAAGGTGATAAAAACATACATTGGAGAAAGGACAGTGTCTACAAATGGTGCTGGGAAATTGGACGTCCACACAGAAGACTTAAACTAGACCCATATCTCTCACAGTTACACAAATCAACTCAAAATGGATTAAAGACTTAAATGTCTGTAGAGTTCTTATTGTTGTTATTGTTTCATTTTTCTTTTTGGAGATGGAAGGAATACACAGAGTCATTATACCAAAAGGAATTGGTGGATGACCAACCATTCCAAGAGGTTGCCCATGATCAGGAACCAATGGTACTGAAGGATGAAGTGGAAGCAGCGTTGAAGGAACTGATGAAACACAAAGTTCCAGTAATTGATGGAATACCAGTAGAGATGTTTCAACAAACAGATGCAGCACTGAAGGTGCTAACCTGTTTATGCCAAGAGATTTAGAAAACAGCTGCCTGGCCCACTGACTAGAAGAGACCCATATTTGTGCCTATTCCCAAGAAAGGGGATCCAACCAATTGTGGAAATCATTGATTGATATCATTAATATAACACACAAGTAAAATTTTAGAACTTTCAAAAGTGGTGGCAGCAGTATATAGATAGGGAAATGCCAGAAAATCAAGCTGTATTCAGAAAAGGGCATAGAACCAAGGAGATCATTGGTAATGTCAGATGGATATTACATGAAAGCAGAAAATACTAGAAAAATGTCTATGTTTTATTGACTATGCAAATACATTTGACTTTGTGGATCACAATAAATTATGGATAACATTGTAAAGAATGGGAATACCAGAGCACTTAATTATACTCATGAGGAATCTGTACACAGACCAGGAGGCAGTCATTCAAACAGAACAAGAAAACGCTGCCTGGTTTAAAGTCAAGAAAAGTGTGCAGGGCTGTATCCTTTCACAGTAACTCGTCAGTCTCTATGCTGAACAAATAATCCAAGAAGCTGGACTTTATGAAGAAGAATGTGGCATCAGGATTGGAGGAAGACTCATTAACAACCTACATTATGCAGATGACATAACTCCTTGCTGAGAGTGAAGAGGATTAGAAACATTTACTGATGAAGTTCAAAGAACACAGCCTTCAGTATGGGTTACACCTCAACATCAACAAAACAAAAATCCTTACAATTTGGTCAGTAAGAAACTCCATATGTGGAGAAAAGATTGAGGTTGTCAAGATTTTGCTGTACTTGGTTCTACAATCAACACCTGTGCAAGCAGCAGTCAAGAAATCAAAAGACTCATTGCAATGGGAAAAGCTACTGAAAAAGACTTCTTTGTTAAAAAGCAAAGATGTCACATTGAAGGCAAAAGTGCATGTGACTCATGCCATGGTATGTATAGGTTGTGAAAGCTGGACCTTAAATAAGGGAGACAGGAGAATTGTTGCTTTTGAATTATGGTGCTGAGGTGAATATTGGATCTACCACAGACTGCAGAAAGAACCAACATATCTGTCCTAGAAGAAGTGCACAGAGTGCTCCTTGAAAACTAGGATGGCTAAACTGCATCTGATGTATTTTATACATGTTGTCAGGAGAGACCAATCCCTGGAGAAGAACATCATGTTTGGGAGAGTAGCAGGTCACCAATAATAATGATAATGATGATGATGATGATGATTATACATGTTGTCAGGAGAGACCAATCCCTGGAGAAGAACATCATGTTTGGGAGAGTAGCAGGTCACCAATAATAATGATAATGATGATGATGATGATGATAATAATAATAATAATAATAATAATAATAATAGAAGACTCAACTAGATGGATTGACACAGTGTTTGCACCAATGGGCTTATACATAAAAATGATCATGTGCTTTGCACAGAATTGGGGAGTGTTTCATTCTGATGTACATGGGGCCATTATAAGTTGGAACCAAGTTCACCACACCTAACAACAATATTTCCAAAGTGTACAGGTATGTTTGGAAGAACATTTAGGTTGTTTCTAGTTTTTAGCCCATTAATACTTAATATTTTTAGCTGTAGCAGATTTTTGGTGGTGGTGTTTTGTAGACTCTTGGTGTGGAAGATCTCCTTCATTTCTAATGTAGTGATAATTCTTATTATGAATGGGCATTGAATATTGTCAGATAATTTTTCTACATCCACTAATATGATTATGTGGTCCTCATCAGTCTACCTTCTTCTCTGCAACTTTGAAAATGTTAATATAATTGTTTCTTGTCCATAGTCTTTCACTGATATTAGCAGGAGGAATAGGGTTCAATGTACTTACTCTGTCTTATTTGGAACTACACATCCTTGCTTTCACTTTGAAGGATTTATTTGGTATGGATTTGTTTGTGTTTCACAACTTTAAGGATGTTGTTTTCCTGTCTTCTTGGGTATGTTTCTTATAAGAAGTTGGCAGTTACTCTTATCATTGACCCTATATATATCATGTATCTGCTATAATTTAATCTTGAATGTCCCTCCAATGCCCAGGAGGGGAAAGCTTGGTCTCCAGCCTGTAGTGCTAGAGGGAGGTGGAACCTTTAAGAGGTGGGGCCTAGTGGAAGGAAATTAGGTCTTTGGGGGCATATGCTTGAGGGGGCTATTGAACACCAAGCCTCTTCTCTCTTGTTTTTCTTAGCCACCATCAGGTTGTTTATATGGTCAAACAATGATATGTTGCCTTGCCACAGGCCTAAAGGCAACAGAGCCTAGTGACTTTGCTCTGAAACCTCTGAATCCATAGCCAAAATAAACTTTTCCTCCTCTTAAGTTGATTCTCTGATTATTTTGTCACAGTGATGGAAAGCTGACTAACATAGAAAGCTGGTACTGCACAGCGGTGTAGTTGCTATGACTATGAATGAGATCATGTGGAGAAGCCTTTGGAGTTCACATATGGGAGTTTAGAAAAGTTTGGAGACGTAGGCTAGAGAAAGCCTAGAATGCTGTAAACAGACCTTAACAAGTGATTCTGAAGAGGGTTCAGAAGACCAGAATGCTGATAGAATATATGGACAGTAAAGACTGTACTGATGTTTCAGATGGAAATTAGGTCTATATTGGGAACTGGACTAGAGGTCATCCTTGTCATACTGTGGTCAAGAATTAAGTGTGTTATGACCTTTCCCTGAAACTTTCTGGGAGGCTGAGTTTGAAAATGACAGAGGCGTGCATCTAGCAGAAAAAATTTCAAGGCATCACAACATTCCAGCAGCAGCATGGGTATTACTGGCTGCTTTTAGCTGAATTGAGAAACAGGAACAAAAAGGATCAGAGCAGGAAAAAAATGGGAAAAGTGTCAGCTTAGCTAGAAATGGATCATGTTTAAAGGTGCTGCCAGGAAAGAACAATTGGTAAAGAGATTAGTGCCATTAAAAAGCAGCCAAAGACTTTGCACTGGGTTGAAAGGAAAGATGCCCGAAGAGCATCTCAAGAATCAGCAAGACTCCACCCATGCAGACTCAAAAAGGTAAAAGTACAAACTTGATTCTTTCATTTAAGAGAGAAAAGGGTCCCTGTTTGCCTTAGGTTTCTCTGGGATTTCTCTGGGATTCATTTCAGCCAGCAAAGCACTCAGAGGCCACTGAAGCCATAGGTCAAAGTGGGACCTGGTACAGCTCATGCATGCTGGCAGCAGACCTTGGTGTCATCCATGTGACAGTTTTGCAGACAAGCAGAATGTGAGAGTTATGAGGATAACTTTCCTCAAAGGAAAGCCTGGGGAGACAGGCAGTGAGTCCTTGTAGATAGCCCAAGACCATGTGGACAGTCCCTAACAGGATGATGTGTAAACTTGTGATAGTAAAGCCAGAGCTGCAGTGGAGACTCCAGAAAGTTGGAGATGCCAAGAATATGGAATACTTGCCAAGGAAAGCTGCAGGCAGTGAATAGAGCCAACCCAGGAGAGTGGTCATGTGGGCTGCTGCCAGCAGGGTCATAAAAGCAGATATACCCAAGGCCCTTGGGAGCCTACATTCTACTACTGTGCCCCAGATGCTGGATATGGAGCTACTGGATTTAATGTTTGCCCTCTGCTGGGGGTCAGTCTTTCTCTGATCAAACTCATTATTCTCCTATACCAACCTTCTGGAATGGGAATGTTTCTGTTGGACTGTTATAAGCGTGTACCTTTTGGAGTTTTAATGGGCTCATAGCTTAGTTTGCTTTGCATCTCACAAACTTTGGATTTGGATTTTGAGCAATGGTGGAATTGTTTTTTCAGATTCTTGGAGATGGAATGAATATATTTGGCATTGGAAGATGGACTAGAGCTTTAGGGCCCAGGTGAGAATGCTGTCGTTTGGACAGTCAGCATCCCTCAAAAGCCCATGTGTTGGAGACTTGGTCTCCAGCTCATGGAGCTACTGTGAAGTACTGGAACCTTTAAGACGTGGGGCATATGGGAGGAAGTCAGGTCACTGGGGGAATGCCCTTGAAGGGGATATTGGGAACTCATCCCTTTCCTCTTGCTCTTTCATTTCCTGGCTGCCATGAGGTGAACAGCTTCATTTACCATGCACTCTTGTCATGATGTACTGCCTTGTCACAGGCCCAAAGGCAACAGGACCAAGTGACCATGGACTGAAACTTCTGAAATCATGAACCAAAATAAACTTTCTTTCCTTTTAAATTGATTCAAATATTTTGTCACAGTGATAGAAAGTTGACATAACACAGTGTCTTTTTCTGGCTGCTTTAAAGATTTGTTTTTAATCTTTGGATTTTTAGGGATGGCTATCATTGTGTTTATTGTGCTTTGGGTTTAGTCATCTTTTATCTATGGTATGTTTGTCATCAAGTTAGAAATATTTCAGCTTTGACTTCTTGGATTTATTTTATGCTTTAATGTTTCATACTTTCTTCTGAGTTTCAGATACATGTATGTTAGAATACTTTCCCTTTTACACGGGCAACTGAGGCACTCTACATTTTAAATGTCTTTTTCTTTCTTTCTTTCAGTCCTGGGGGTTGAGCCCAGGGACTCACTCTTGCATGCTTTGCAAGTGCTGGACCACTGAACTGCACCCTCGCCCCCCGCCCCTTTTTTTTTTTTTTTTGGTACTTTTTTGAGACAGGGTATTGCTAAATCACGCAGACTGCCTCTGGTCTCGGCTTGAAATCCTCCTGCCTCTGTCTCCCAAGCCACTGGGATTATAGGTGTGCGCCACCATGCCCGGCTAAATCAGTCTTTTATATTGCTATTTGATTTTTTTCTTTTGCTTGATCTCTTGTTAACTGTCAAATCAGCAATGAAACCAAGCCAGTGAATTTTTCATTTTCTATGTTGAATTTTTCAGTTCCAGAAGTACATCATATTTTCACATCTCTGCTAAAATTCTCCTGACTAATTACATTTAACTTTTCCTTTAAGTCTTTGAACATGTTTATGTAGAGGTTTTATAGTCTTTGTTTGATAATTCTACATCCTGAGATATCTCTGAATGCTATTCCTTTTTCTTCTGGTTTTGGTTCAAGTTTTCAGGAGTCCCATGACTATTGTGTGCTGAACATTGTAGACTATGGTTTTTGGGCTTTAGGGTTTACTGGATTCCTTTAAGAGTTTTGAGCTTTGTTTTGGCAGTTAAATGACTGGTGGTTTAACTTGAACATATCATGACTTTTGTTTAGTCTTTTTTTTTTCCTTTGCTTATTTTGTTTGATCTGGTCTAGAGTTAAGTATTATCTTAAATTGTGGACTTTCTGAAGTCTGGGTTATTTTTCTTTCCTCAAGTTATAGCCAGATGCTTCATAAGTTGCTTCATATACATTGTCTCTTATGGTTTTGTATTTATTTCGTGGATTTTTTTTATGGCAGAAGTCTGATACTCATTACTCATGGCCAGAGTGGAAGTGGCACTGATACTTTCCATAGCTCTCCAATTGAGTGTAATGTGCATTCAAAGTTAATAACTGCTCTAATGAAGAGTTTCTTGAAGCAGCACTATTAGCTTTTGAAGCTGGGTTATTATTTGTTATGGGGTGGCGGTCCCGTGTGTTGCAGGAGGTTCAGCAGGAGTCCTAGTTTTTATCTACCAGATGCTAATAGTACCTGCTCTCAGCTGTGACAATCCAAATATTCCCAGAAATTGTTAGGTTGAGAAACAATATTCTAGCAGAATACATTATTGCATTCCCTTAACTCCTTACTACTCAAAGTGATATGCAAATTAGCTGTGCTGGCATCACCCAGAGCTTCTTACAAACAAACTCTCAGGCCCCTCCCCTACCTTCTGAGTGAGCTGTGATCCCAAATGATGTATATGCTTTCTCTTGTTTGATAAACAATGCCATAGGCCAGGGCCCAGCAAACATTCTCCGACTACTTGTGCTGGGGATCAAATCCAGAGCCTCACAAATGCTAGGCAAGCATTTTACCACAGATCCATATTCCTAGCCCAGCAAAAGTTTTCCTCTGTGACCAGACAGGAAATATTTTATGCTTAAAGTCCATATAGTTTTTGTTAGAACTATTCAACTCTATTTTAGTGCAAAAGTAGCCAGAGACAAAATATAAACTATAAACTGTCGTGACTGTCCAGCAGTCAGTCACAGGGTCAGCAGATGCAGAAAGGATTACTCGGCACACCAAGAATTAGTGTCAGAGAGACTGAGGTGGAGGCCAGTGCCTTTGGGTGCACTACCCCCCAAGCATGTGTCTCAAGCTCCTTTTATTAGCTATTAACATTAGTTATTTTTATGATTCAGGGGGAGAGGGGATTAAAAGTATATTTTCTTGAGAGTCAGGGAAGCCTTATTTATTACTTATGTTAGCATGTTCTGTCCATTGTATGTATGCAGGGTCTATGCCCAAGGTCAGAGATAACAAAAGGGAACTTTTAGGTTTGGAAAGCTTCCAAGGACCAAAGCCTTCCCTGACCACTTTTCCTTATATATTCTCCAGCCATCCAGCCATGCCTTCCATTATAATTTAAAAAAATGGATGTGGCTCTGTCACAATAAAACTTAATTCACAATACAAAGTGGCCAATGAAGGAAATTTTGCCAACTCTTCTTACAGACTGTCTTTCCCAATCAGTCCTCTTGGTAGACCAAGTAACCTTCCTATTTGATGTCACTGGATGTTGCTAAAAGAGAGAAGGTATATAGGTTACACAGTCATTGGTTCTTGAAATTTTAGTAGCCGAACTTCTTAACTAGGTAGAGATATCTTCTACTTTTATAGGTAAATTATACATAAATACTGCTTAAGCTAACTTGCTAGTGCTTCTCAGCCCTTAAAAAGGTACAATTTACCCAGGCACAGCAGTACATACCTGTAATCCCTGCAATTCGGGAAGTGTAGGCAAGAGGATCACAAGTTCGAGGCCAGAGGCAGCCCATAAAGCTTAGGAAGACACTGAACCGAAATAAAAAAGTAAAATATGGCCTAGGGGTGCAGCTCAGTAGTAAAGTGCTTGCAAATCATGTGTGAGACCCTGGTTTTAAACCCCAGGTACTTCAGAGAGAAAAAAGAAAAAAGAAAAAAAAAAAAAACAGGTTTTTTTGTGTGTATGTGAGAGAGAGAATGATTTATAGGTGTGACTATAATAGAACTATTCACTTAACTTTTCTTCTAGTGAATAAAGCTGACAGAACTTTAGGAAAACTGCATGAGTGAGGCTCTGTTAGCTCTGCAACAGTAGAGTAGTTTAAGGTTAATTATGAGTCTCTTTTTAACAGGAAAGCTAAAAAGCCCTCAGAGCACCATGTTGTTTGTTTTCTGTATCTTATGTAGGAATCCTTCTGACCTAAAGTGCATCCCAAAAGTGATCCTTTTGGGTGGCAGGGGGGTGTTGAAGGGTGGGAATTTAGAGGTTGAAGAAAGATGGTTCTGAAGCAGATGGTACTATAGCAAATGAATAATGAAGGAGATTTAAGTACTTTTGCTTTATTTTATAAAGTTCTCTTCTTGTAAATTACTTCATAAATGGTACAGAGAGGTCATGCCAGAGATTACCAAAATGAAGCAGAAACACAACTCTTGACTTTTGGAAAGTTAAGTGGTGAGCAGAAAACTGATTACTGGGACTTGAGCCAACAGGAATGATGATGAAAGCATTGAAGTAGCTCTTGAAACCTGCCTTTAAGTAATCAGTTAACTCATTTTACATTAATATCTATTCAGTCTGTAGTGGTTGGTCTGTACATGTGGCTTTTGTAAGAGACACAACATGACATCCACTGTAGGCAGATTTCCCAGGTGGGGCACAGCCACTTTCTCTGCTTAGCACACAGCAGAAAGCATTTCTCAGTTGCCTTAATGTGGAAAAGGTGGTGGTGGTGGTGGTTAGGTGCCATCGAGTCAGGTCCGACTCATAGTGAGCTTCATAGGGTTTTCAATGGCAGTTTGGGGATTCCTTTGGGAATAGATTACTACATCCTTCTCCCGTTTTTGTGGTGCTGGGAATTGAACCCAGGTCCTCGGAGAGTGCAGAGCAGCACTCTACCAACAGAACTAAACCCCAGCCCCATACTGGAGATTAGAAATAGTTAATTTAAAAACTGAAGTCTTTTTAATTATGACTGTCTTGCCAAGAGAATTCAGCCTTCATAATCTACTTTTAAATAATTTATCACCAAAAAACAAGGTAGAGGTCTATAACATGGTTTAAAAGAATCATCCACATGACCAGATTTGGTGGTTGTGTTGAAAAGTTTTATTTCGCATACTTACAGAGTATACACAAATTCTTGGATAAGTTGAATCTAACAAACTGTCCATTTCTCCCCCCTAGGAAACTACAAGGAGAAGACAAAAATACCAAGAGTCTCCAGAACTTTTTAAAGAAATATACAGTTTCCCACAGAAATCTAGCTATATGCAATTCCCAAATTCATTTTATGAGCTCCATCAAGATTTTACAAGTCCAGATTTAACCAACAACGATAGGCCACCACCTTGGTATACATCTACTTCCAAAAATGGTATGGAGGACACAGAAAGTTCTACAAGACTTTGGCCTATAATAACACAATTTACACTTAGTGAAGAGACAAACGCAGATGTTTATTATGGCTACATCATATTTTTACTTTTGGTGTTACTATGGTTTGCCTATTATTTTCTCTGAAGATAGCAAATAAAATCCTCTTGACAATTTTTAGTTTCCAGCTCTTCATGAAAATGTGATAGTCTTATTTTAAGGTTTCCTCCCAGACATTTTCAATGTAATTGGCTTAAAAAGAGAAAATATATTTAAACTTTTTAGATACTCTAATAAAATTGCTTTATACTAGGAAATGGTGTCACTACACAGGTTTTAACAAACTTTTCTAAAGTTTTAGCTCACCTAGGAAATCTAAAAAGGAACTTAAAAATTTTTTGATGAAAGAGGCAATTTGAAAAGTACAATGACATTGACAGTTTATCTTACAGAAACTTATTTAAATACAGAGAAAAACATTTCAAAAAATTCTAAATAAGCTAATATACTACATATCTATTTTCTATACTACATTACTAAAAGCTAGGTACATTTTATGAAATGTGATTAACAATTTGCTTACCTTACTACAATAGGGACATTCTCCAAATATGATGTTAAAGCTCTGTCTACTAGTGAGTAAGCCTCTCAACCACTGAAGATTTTAAAAACAAGGTAAAGAACAGTGTAAGCATGATTACAGACACTCCATAGATCATTTCCTTTCTTTTTCAGTTCAGTATATTCTTATTTCAGAAGATTTACCTCCTATTTTGCCAGGAGTAAAGGATACAGTTCCTGAACCAATAACAGATTATTCCTATTGTACTGAAAAATGTCAAGCAATCAGCATAGGAATGTGAAGTCTAAAGCACTGGTTTATAAACAATTTATGGGCCCCTTTAAGAAATCAATGACAGTTACACACTTTACACCCAAAACAGACATACACACAGATGCATTCAGGTTTTTTCAGTTCACATATCTAAATCTATTAATCACATATTAAGAACTCTTACCACAGCGAGATCATAGATTTTTTTAATTTTAGGTGGTACTCCAAAAGTGAGTT
This sequence comes from Pedetes capensis, assembly GCA_007922755.1. Classification (NCBI taxonomy): domain Eukaryota; kingdom Metazoa; phylum Chordata; class Mammalia; order Rodentia; family Pedetidae; genus Pedetes; species Pedetes capensis. Next base: position 27,995 of record VMDO01010322.1, read on the forward strand.
AATTCTATCCTACTTCAATGATTGTGAACATCAGGCAGGCAATATTTAAATATTAATACAAATATTCATTATTACAAAAGAAAGTATATGTTCCCTTAAGAGTTCTCTAAGTACACCTGGTATTTTATGAATTTGTGTAATGTAAATTATTCTCTGTCCCCCTGTAAAGTGAGCCAACTACTATCCCTAGTCACAAGTAAAGAGATAGTATCAAGGAAGACTCTGGAAACTGAAAGCACTATGTACTGCAAGGTGGTGTTATGTATTGATGCACAGTTAATCCCATCAGTTGTGCCCTAAGATGAATGCTAGAAAAATCAAATGACTAAGGTCAGGAATGAAAGCGGACTTCACATATAATAAATAAACAGTAAATAAAATGGCATTGTCAGAGAGTGCAGTGAGATGTTAAGATCACAAAAGCATTCTGAATATCAAAAGTAGGATTACTATAGTTACTCAGTACTTAAACATAGCCTTAAAAGTAACGGGGACTTTCTATATGCTAATTCCTTTTCACTTTACCATTGACACCTGGCTGTTTCTACAGGGTTTAAAATATGGTACCGTGGGATATTTAGGCAAGCATTCCAGTGTACTACCAGCCTCATTTGTTACATGGCAATAAGCTAGTTCATGAATGTATTCTGGATAGATTTTCCCCCTTCTTGGATGCTTTTGGGCATTTATCCTATGATGAGGAAATAAAACACATGAGCATATGGAACAAACCAATAAAAGGTGTTAATGGCAAAAGAGCGGAACACGAGTAAAACAGATTTTAGGTGCTGTATATTTCAAATATGCATACTGCCTATGTTGTACTAGCTAAAAGAAGTCTTACTGATAATATTTTTAAATTTGTCTTAAAATAGTTTTACCTCATATAAGCATATTTGATGGAAAGGTTGTCCACACTGGGCATTATCACATACTTGATCAGGAATGGCACCATCAAGTTGATAGGCATAACAAATTCCACAATCCATAGTAAAATCCTTCAAAAGAAAAATGTTCATAAGCATATTTGTTTAAAATGCACAAGCTAAAATTATGAAGAATGAATAACATAAAATTTTTATAAATACAGTTTTTATAAAAGTTACTTTTTGCTATAGTATAGGAAATATAATCACATTACTACTTAAGACCTAGCAAAGCTACTTATATGAGTGTTTCCTTTTCCACTCAAATACATACAGATATACTAGACTTCATTTTTTTGGCTGGCAAGACTTTGGGGCTTGAGCAATTCTTCCATATATATAATTATAATGTCTGTGTAGTATGTAAAGATAGGAACTAATATTAGCTAGTTGTTACTAAACTTCAAAATTCTATGTTATTGTTGTGGTTAGGTGCATTAAGTTGGGTCCAATTCATAGCGAATATGTACAACAGAATGAAACACTCCCCAACATGCCTAGCACTATTGACAGAGCTTTTCTGCTATTCACAAAGTTTTTGATGGCTGATTGTTTGGGAGTAGGCTGCGGAGTCCTTCTCCCAAGCCTACAGCACCTTTGTCTTCCCAGGCAGTCTCCCATCCAAGGACTAACCAGGCCCAACCCTACTTAGCTCCCAAAATCTGATGAGATTGGATGCCAGAGTGGTATGGATGTAAAACTCCCAATCCTATAACTATAGCAAAAAGGAAAACATCACCTCCACTGAATATTCTACAACCTTAGCAGCTTTATCAAAAATAAATTCTGTATTTATTATCTTTACAGTAGTGATTTCCAATCATTTTTGAAAATCTATACTGCCATCCTTCACAAACACATCAAACTAATTAGAAAGTTCAGTTATCCATAAGCAGATAGTATAGAAAATCCAAACATCTCATTAGCTACTTTGGAATTCTCCTGATATTTTGATAATTTTTGATAATAAGTATATCTGTCATTTATCACTTTACTGCTGAAGATCATGAAAAAAGTAAACTTAAAACCACTGATCAAAGGTTAAGTTCTTTGATGGAACTGTTACTTGTAGCTCAGAGGTCTGTGTTACAAGATTCTTCTAATTCCCTCCCTTTTCAGCCTGTTTTTTCTAAGAAGCATTTAAATTTCATTATGCAACACTATGTAGAATATCAAAGCAGTGATAAAACTTACAGATTTTTCTAGGATAGTACGAGCTGGAAAATCAATCTCTAAAACATCTTTCAAATTTTGTAACAGACTATTTTCTGGATCCCTGAAAACATGAAAAAAATATTTCTGCTGTAAAGTTCATAAAATGATAAAAAAGTAACAATTATATTGCCAAGTTACCTACCACAAATGTATGTTCCTGCTCAGCTTAATTCCCAGGGGTTTAACCACTTCAGAGATTAAAAAGAAAGAAAGAAAAAAGTTTCATAATTTAGGGTTTGCTGCTTTTATTTTGTAAAGTCACATTTCATACAGAATTTGTCTCTTACCTATTTGATTCCAACATCTAAATCATATATTTTGTGTTTAAAAAGGTATAAAGTTCAGAATGAGAAATTTAAAGTTACTATTGCAATATTAATATTTAAGAATTTTTACAGTAGTAGACAAGAGTTTTATAATTCTGTTAAAAATATTTAATTCTGCTATCTCATACCATGGTCAGCTCCAAGAAAGCAGCACTCAGGAAGCATAGTAGGATGCCTGGGGTCTACCTCTATATTTATGGAAGCATTATTTCCTAGAATGAATGAAGATTAAGTTTTTAGATGTGGGAAAGTTCAGAAGACAAGCCAACAGAAAATAATGGCATGTCAACTTGGCTCCCTATTTTATGTATACAAAAGGAAAGATTAACCAATGTTATTTATTTATTTATTTATTTATTTATTTTTACATTTCTGTTTGTATGTTTACAGTTCTGGGGGGGTTAAACCTAGGGCCTCAAATGCTAAGCAAGTACTCTTATCACTGAGCCACACTCCCAGCCCCCTTTTTAAATTTTGGACAGGGTCTTGTTAAGTTGCACTGGCTGCCTTGGGCCTCAAATTTGCAATTCTCCTACCTCACTCACCCTCCTGAGTTGTTGTGATTACAGGTGTGCACCATGGTGCTGGCTGCTTTTTAGGGTTTTGTTTTGTTTTGTTTTGTTTTTTACGACAGTAAATCCATCAGTTTGTTGTTAGGGTTTTCAATGGTGGATTGTTTTTACCATATTAGAGCATAATACACATTTCAAAATTTTACTTCTATTTTGTGAAGGTGGTGTAATTATTTAAGATTTAGACTTCATTTTTTATGGTAAAAGTATCTTTATAAATTCTACACATTACTGAATAAGCCTTTTGCAAAGCTGGCAATGGTACAATACAAATCTGACAAAAAGTGGTCACTGAAGTAAAAATGAGATACTGTTTGATGAGAAAAACAAAAATGGAAAGTTATTTTATAACCTGATTTGTTAATATACTCTTTACTACAAACACACATTTATTATTACCCTCTAAGCAATGTCATCTACTCAGGGCCCCAGAAAGTACTTTCACTTAAACAATGGCTATATTAACTAATTTTTCAATTAATTTATTCAAAACTTGGCCCTAAGACAGCAAATCAATGACTAGAGGGGGGGAAAAAAACAGCTAAAGGTAAACACAGAGTGACTAACTAGACTTTTATGCAACAATAATAAATATAATAAAAAAAATTTTTAGTTGGGGTCATGAAGATTACTACATTATTACACTGTACATTACTACATTTCTCTAAAAGAAATATTTTCATTCTTAACATCTACTTGTTCAGAAATAAACCACAATTTTGTTAATTATTCCAAATTAAATACTATTAGATCTTTTGAAATTGGTAAAATAACATTATTTATAGAATTACTGCACAATTATTATACTTTCTTTTCATAATAACATATCACTCCCCACCCCCACCCCACCCCCAGATAATCTTATTATGCCTGGGAGGAAAGTGTAACAGTTATTCACTAATTTGACTATGATGCACATCAGAATCTCAAAATATCCACTATAATATAGGCTTTTCAAAAATATATCTACTTAGACTTAGGAAAGAGATAAATGAGTAGCTTTAATCCAGCTATGGTATTTAATACAGACACAAATATAGCTTAAAATATCTAAGATGTTAAAAAAGGTTGAATCCTAAAACTGACTTTTGTTTGTTCATAATGGAAATTTATAACCATTTAATAGTCAAGAATAGGACTGCAGCAATATTTACAGTTGTACTGTATCTTACTAATTTCATGTATTTATCTTAAGAAAATATTTTTAAAATATTCAATTGGCATTTTAGTACTTTCTCTTTACTCTTCAATGGTATCGTCTTCAGGTTCTTTTATCCTCTGTATTTTTGTCAGAAAGTATTGCCAGATATGTTCACACCAGTGTTATCTAAGATTCATAGATGAAGACTTCATTATTTCTAACAGGATTTTTTGTTGAGTATATTTTAAATAACCTGCGCCACTATTTTTGTGCAAATTAAAAGCTAATTATACACTGTCTCTGAATGTTACTTCCATTGGATCATCACCTTTTATAATGAAACACCTCAGCAATTGGCCTTTTCACCTAAAATATTTACATTTACATATACAGTAATAAAAGAAAACACAGTTTATTCCAAAAAGTTTGAGTAGATGACTTCAAAGAAGGTTCATGTAAGATTTCAACTGTCATCTCTAGATTCATTTTCATAAATAATACGAAATACAATCAAACTCTGGAAAGTAAAACCCCTAAACCTCTTTTCCCCTACCTACTACAATTCTGCGTGCAGTGGCACTCCGTGTAGGTTTTTCTGGCTCCAGTACCCAGGTCTTCTCATCAATTTCATCCATGACATCCCAGAATGCCTTCAGTGATTCTAGTGCTGCCAAGAACTGACTATGAATGCTTATTAAGGAGCTCTGTGAAAAAAAAGAAAGCTGAATAAGGTATATGGCACTGCACCAATAGTAGATAATTTTTCACTCAAAACACAATTTAGAAAGTGTAAGCTGTTTCATTTGAGCTAGAAAGTAGACTCCAATAGACAAGAGTCAACTCTCTTTGCTTCTCATCTCTTCACTTCCATTAGCATGAACATGATTCTTTCTGTTGTCACTAGACTGTACACCTTCTCAAGAATGGTTTCTTAAAACCACATTTTTATTAACATGTATATTATCAAATGGTAATTACTAATATAAAGTGATACATATATGAACGTTTTCTATATGTATCATATCTAATGCATTTTGAGGGATGGGGTTTAGCTCAGTTGGTAGAGTGCTGCTCTACCACTTTCTGAGGGCCCAAGTTCGATCCCCAGCACCCCAAAAATGGGAGAAGGATGTGGTAGTCCATTCCCAAAATACAATCCTGAAACAATCAGCCGTTGAAAACCCTATGAGGGTCACTAGGAGTTGGACCAGACTTGATGGCACCTAATAACAACAACAATGCATTTTGGATAATATCTATATAATTTCAGTGTAAAAGTAATCTTAATTTCATTTTTGCTACAAAATGAAGTTAAATGTAGTGTTGTTTGTAATTTGATTAAACTACCTTTAAATATTAGCAGATAGAAATGCAGACCTAATTAGTCAAAAAGTTAAAAAGGTTTACCTTGGTTTTCTTCTGCTCCCCGTCCTCCCACCACTTTTTCCTTACATGCTGGGGACTGAACTCGGTGCTTTGCACATGTTAGGCAACTGCTCTACCACTAAGCTACAGCCCTAACCCAGTTTTATATATTTTTTAAGAATTCAAACAAATGATCATTTTCCCTCACTTAACTTTTATTCAGGCTCTGAATTCAATATTTCAGACATTAATCTTTTATGGAAATTAGCCTAAATATATTTTCAGTAAATGAGATTTTTAAAAAACAATTTAAATTTTTGCTTTTAAATTAGGAGTTTGTCATAAAATAATGTGATATGTTTCAAAAATACAACTATTTACTACTTTTGATATTAAAAGTTGTTGTTGTTGTTGTTAGGTGCCGTCGAGTCGGTATCCGACTCATAGCGACCCTCATAGGGTTTTCAATGGCTGACTGTTCAGGATTGCCTTGGGAGTGGATTGCCAGATCCTTCTCCCATTTTTGCGGTGCTGGGAATTGAACTCGAGACCTCAGAGACTGCAGCGCAGCGCTCTACCAACTGAGCTAAATCCCAGCCCGATATTAAAAGTATAACAGTTTAAAAAGAATTAAGGGCTTTACTTACTATTTCAAGTAAGTAAAACATACAATGTCACTAAAAATACTACAAATGTATTTGTACAAAACAAATGACACGAGCCAACAATGCAAAAATAGGATATTCTCCATTTAATATGAAAAGAAAGTGACCATTTCCTTAAACGTTTATTTTGTACCCATGAACTTAATGGGGATTTAACTTAATGGATGAATTCTTGGCTCAGTTACCCTGAGCTACAGTCTACTCTTGTAAACTGTACCCAGAAAAAATGTGTTAAGAGTAGGAACTAGAGCCTAATGTCTGAAAATTGCCTTTTAGGGCACTAAAGATAGAACCTTTTTTGCTGGTATATCCTACTTATCTACCAATCTAAGATGACAGAAGCCTGCAGCGGTAGCCCTGTGGCATCTGATCCCGTCAGATCTCAGAAGCTAAGCAGGGTCGGGCCTGGTTAGTACCTGGATGGGAGACCGCCTGGGAACACCAGAAGCTGGAGGCTTGGGAGAAGGACCTGGCAACCCCCTCCCAAAAATCAGTCTGCCACTGAAAACCCTATGAACAGCAGAGAAGCACTGACAATAGTGTTTCCCCTGTTGTACAGAGGGTCGCTATGAGTCAGATACCGACTTGACAGCACCTAACAACAACAACAAGATGACAGAGTCCAGAAAATCAGAAAACTAAACTCTCAAGCAGCTAGTTTTGAAATCAGTGTAACAGTGTTGTCTTCTTTCTTTTGTAGCTAATATTTATGTACCTATATTGAAAATCTACTATCATTTATTTTGGGGCTGAGGTTTAGCTCATTTGGTAGAGTGCTGCTCTGCACTCTCTGAGGCCCTCGTTTCCTTCCTCAGAACTGCACAAATGGGAGCAGGACATGGCAATCCACTTCCAAAGCAATCCTGAAACAGTCAGTCATTGAAAACTCTATGAATAGCAGAGAATCAATGACACAGTGCTGGCATGGCACAGTGTTGGGGAGTGTTTTGTTCTGTTGTACATAGGGTCACGATGAATTGGACCTGAATCAACAGGACCTAACAACAACATCATTTATTTCATTCTGTACCTAAAGCTTAATGTGTAAGACCCCCTAAAAAAGAAAGAAAAAATGTTTTTACAGTAGAATCAAAGTATTTCCAAGCACATTGTCTAGTCCTTATATGCAACTGTAAAAAAAATACTAACTCTGCATTTTGAATAGAAAACAAGGTACTTTAACTGGGCAAGGATACATCTAAGAAAGAAAACTATAAACCAATTTCCTTAAGAACATAGATGCATAGATGCATAAATTCTCAACAAAATCCCGGCAAACTGAATTCAGCAACAGGTAAAAAAGAATATTGATCATGACCAAATGAGATTTATTCCACAAATGCAAGGCTGGTTCAACATATGAAAATCAAACAGTGTAACTTAACATATCAAAAGACTTGCAAACAGAAACTACATGATCATCTCAATTGATGTTGAGAAGGCCTTTGACAAAGTGTAATACCTTTTCATGATAAAAAACCTGGAGAAGATATGCATAACAGGAAAATATCTTAACATCATAAAGGCCATTTATGACAGACTTACAGCCAAAATCATACTAAATGGAGAGAAATTGAAACCATTTCCTCTAAGATCAGGAATAAGACAAGGATGCCCACTCTCTCCTATCTTATTTAACACTGTGATTGGAATCCTAGCCAGAGCAATCAAACAAGAAAGGAATCAAAGGGATACAGATAGGCGAAAAAGAGGTCAGATAATCCTTATTCACAGATGACATGATCCTTTACCTAAAGGACCCCCAAAACTCACCTAGAATATTTTAAACCAAATTAACTCCTTTAGCAAAGTGGCAGGATACAAAATTAATACTCAAAAAGAAGTAGCCTTCCTTTACACCAACTGTGAGTAGGAAGAGAAGGAAATTACAGCTACAATCCCTTTGACAATAGCCCACCAAAAGCTTGAATACTTGGGAATCAATCTAACCAAAGATTGTGGAGATTTCTACAAGGAAAACTTCAAAATATTAAAGAAAGAAATCACAGAGGATGCTAGAAGGTGGAAGGACCTCCCTTGCTCATGGATTGGGAGAATCAATATTGTAAAAATGGCTATATTACCAAAAGCAATCTATAGATTTAACGCAATCCCCATTAGAATCCCAATGACAGACTTTGCAGAAATAGGAAAAAAGTCAAAAAATTCATATGGAAACACAAAAGACCACATATAGTCAAAACACTCTAAAGCTGCAAAACTAGTGCAGTTGGGATCACAATACCTGACTTTATACTACAGGACAATAGTGGCAACAACAGCTTGATACTGGCACAAAAATAGGCTTAAAAACCAGTGGAACAGAATTGAGGACCAGAGATACACCAACGCATCTATAGCCATCTTATCTTTGACAAAGGTGCTAAGCAAGCAAGTTGGAGAAAGGATAGCCTCTTCAAATGATGAGGGGAACCTTGGATTTCCACCTGCAGAAAAATGAAAAAGACTGACACCTCTCAATCTGCACAAGAGTTAACTTGAAATGGATAAAAGACCTCAACATAAAACCAGAAAACTTAAAATTACTAGGACATAGGCAACATGCTCCAACATGTAGGCATAGGAAAGCATTTCCTTAATAAGACTCCAATTGCTCAGGAAATTGCAACAAGAATACATAAATGGGATTACATGAAATTAAAAAGCTTTTGTACAGCAAAAAAAACAATCAACAGAGTTAAGGAAGACCCCACTAAATGGGAGAAAATCTTCGCATCCTACACATCTGACAGAGGACTAATTTCTAGAATTTACAAAGAACTCAAGAAAGCAATTTCCAAGACAACAAATAATCTAATACACAAGTGGCAAAGGAACTAAACAGAGAGTTCTCAAATGAAGAAGTTTGTAAGGCCATGAAACACATGAAAAAATGCTCAGTATCCCTACCCATTAGGGAAATGCAAATCAAAACAACTCTGAGTTTCCACCTAACTCCAGTAAGAATGGCCAAGATCAACAAAACAAATAACAACAAATGCTGGCGAGGTTGTGGAGAAAAAAGAACCCTCTTATACTGTTGGTAGGACTGTAAATTGGTTCAACCACTTTGGAAATTAATATGGAAATACTTTAGAATACTAAAAATAGAACTGGCATAGGACCCAGCTGTACCACTATTGGGAATATACCGAAAGGGAGATGAGTCATCATACCACAGAGACACCTGCATCTCCATATTCAATGCAGCACTTTTCACAATAGCAAGGATATGGAACCAAGATGCCCATCAACAGAAGAATAGATAAAAAAAAATTATGGAACATATGCACAATGAAATACTACTCAACAATTTAAAAAATAAAATCATGTCATTTGCAGCAAAATGGATGGAATTGGAGAACATCATCTTAAGCGAATGAACACAAGCTCAAAAAGAAATCCCATATGTTCTCATTCATATGTGGGAACTGAATCATACTTACAGGATGAAAAAAATCCTATACATAAATTGATGTATAAAAATGTAAGATTAAACTTAGTGTAGTAGAGAGTAGAAAGGAGGAAGGGAACTAGTAGAGGGAAGAGAAGATTGGAGAAGGTGGGATGGAGAGGAGGGTCAATGAGGAGGGATGAATGGGGAGAGGTCAATCTCAATGTAAACAGCACATCTTCATGAGTATATTGGAAAGTAGGGGAATATAACCCAAATAAGCATTTGAGTTTTACTACACATTAGCCATAAGGCTCCATAATCTTTATGGGTTGATGACAGTGTTGCCAGAAGTGATGTAAAGGATGCACAATGGAAAAATCCAATGCTGTATTCCTCTGTACCCCATCATCATTTACTAATAAAGAGAGAAAAAAAAAAACAGTAAAAAATAAAGTGAAAATAATAGCAACTACGATAATAGTAACCTTCAAACTAGAAGTTAATTACAGAAAAAGTTGATTTTAAAGCCCAAAAGCTATTATCAGATCTCATTAGAAAATTCCCAGCAACTTAGGAGGGAGGTTCAAAGCTAGAGGCAGCCTTTGTGATTTAGTGAGACGTTTTTCTAGATAAAAAATAAAAAGAGGGTTTAGGAGTTCAGCCCAGTGTTAGAGTGCTTGCAAAGTACCACAAGGCTCTGGGTTCAAATCCCTAGTATTGAAAAAGAGAAAAAGAAAAAAGAAAGGAAAGAGAAAAAGAAAATCATTCAAGGCAGATGAACAACTGCTTCAACAGCAGTTTTACATTCCAGATTAAAAAGAAAAAAGCCAAAAGGTAACAAGTGGGACAAACATTTCCCTTAGCAATTTCATTGTACATAGCAAATAGACATAAAAACTATTCTAACTAGGTATTGTGGTGCATGGCGTAATCCCACCTTTTCAGGGGGCTAAGACAGGAGGATCACAAGTTTTAGGCTAAAGGCAGCCTGTGCAATTTAGAACCGGTCTCAAAATAAAATATCAGGGGCTAGGAATACCGCTAGTGGTAAAGCACTTGCCTAGAATGCATGAGGTCCATGTTCAATCCTCCAAAACTCCCAAAACAAACTATTCTATTAATAAGCTATGTGAAAATTAATAGATTTTTCTCAATTGCTTATTTATTTTGTCCATTAAGCCACTGGCAAACCTGTATTTTCAATAGTTCTCTCATTTAAAGAGTAAATTATTTCTAAATGTTAATAATGAAATATTTTTTATATATGCCAAGGAGCAATATGACCAAAATTAAAGTAAAAATTCACTAAGTATTGACCAGGGAGATGAGTTCTCTAGAAAAAAAAATTTTTTTAATAAAAAATACCCAACACTTCATTTTCTAATATGAGCAGTTTCACATTTCAACAAAGCTATTAAGCAACTTTAAGGTTTCATTGTTGTTGTAATATATAAAATAAAGTGAAAAATGAATCAAAATTTTCAGCAAAAAATGAGACTACTAATAAGAGGTACCATTAAAATGAAACACAACGAAAAATCACTGATGAGGATGTAAAGCAACCCGAACTCTCATATATTGTTGATGGCCAGGTAAAATGGCACCAGTTGTTTTTCAAAAGATTTGGCAATTTTATTTCCTTAAAAACTAAATATATATGTTCATCTTATATCCTTATGACTTACTGATTACACTCTAAAAGAAGTGAAAAGATAGCTCTATACCATTTAACTGGTGACATGTGGGTCTAACAAACCTGAGCAATGTATTTGCATTGTACATGCTAATTCTGTCTATAAAATATTGTTGTTGTTTTTGTTGTTGTTAGGTGCTGTCAAGTGGGTATCCGACTCATAGTGACCCTACATACAACAGGCGAAACACTATTGTCAGGGCTTCTCTGCTGTTCACAGGGTTTTCAATGGCTGATTGTGTTTTGGGAGTGGGTTGCTGGGTCCTTCTCCCACTATAAAATATTAGTAAGCATATATTTTGGAAACAGACAAAATATTTTAAGGAAGGTTTAAACTAAAACATAAACCCACTTTAAACAAAAAGAATTATCTGTATATCTTTAAAAAAATATAGTTCTTAGTAACCTGATGTCACTGGTTATGTTCTGGTTGGGGAATGTCACCAATTAATACTACTTCCACAAGAACATCCATTGCAATTATGCTTATTAGAACCAAAAACTGGTAAAAGTCCACATGTCCATCAATAGAATAAAGAAAAATTGAATCCCACCTGAGGAACAAACTCCTAATATGTATTCACAACATCAATGAATTTCAAAACTATGCTGGGTGAAATAAGGCTATGTATAGAAGAGCACATGCTGTACATTCATGTTTACAAGCAGTCTGAAACAGGCATAAGTGTTGAAAAATATCAAGCCAATGAGGATTTACTGGGAAGGGACTGGATTCTGGGATGACGGTAATATTCTTCAAAGGTGTATTCATTTACAAAATTTATGGTACACTTAGGATTTATGCATGTTACTCTTTCCAAATTCTACAAAGAACTAAAATGTTTGCATGCTGAGATATTTATTTACGAACCAAGGGTATTGCAAATGCTTTGCAAGTGCTCTACCACGAAGCTGTACCCCATCCTCTTTTCTATTTTTTATCTTAAGACAAAGTCTAAGGTGCACAGGCTGCCTCTGGTCTCTAACTTGAGATCCTCCTGCCTCAGTCTCCTGTTAAGGGGATTACAGGTGTGCTCCACCATATGTGGCTGCATGCTGACATATTTTAGAAAAGTACTCTAATACCTGCAAATTACTTTGGAAGGCACTAAAAGTCAGATTTATAGATTGATAGAGGGATAAGTAAATGGAAATACATGTGACAAAGCAAGTATAAATATTCACTATATAATCTAGGTGGTAGATATAAACTTTTTCAATGTTTGACTATTTATAATAAAATATGGGAGTAGAAATAAATCTAAATATATTGTTATGTAAATTTTTTGAGTTTCTTATAACTTAGTTCATTAATTATTTTTCTGGTGTAGGTTAAGGACTAATTTGTTTCTTTTAAACAAATATTTAACAAGTGGTCTTTCAGAAAATATATTTATATATTTAGTTTTGTATCTATACACAGTTAAACAATAAAAATGAAAATCTGTCTTCCTACAAAAAAAGCTATCTAAAGAAATTATGGGGCTGGGATTTAGCTCAGTTGGTAGAGTGCTGCGCTGCAGTCTCTGAGGTCCTGAGTTCAATTCCCAGCACCGCAAAAATGGGAGAAGGGGCTAACAATCCACTCCCAAGGCAATCCCGAAACAGTCAGCCATTGAAAACCCTATGAGGGTCTCTATGAGTCAGATACCGACTCAACGGCACCTAACAACAACAACAACAACAAAGAAATTATGATCTTTGAAATGTCTATGATAGGCAAATTTTTTTTTTTTTTTTTTTTTTTTTTGGAGACAGGGTCTTGCTGTGTAGCCCAGGCTGGCCCAGAACTCACTAGGTAGACCATCACCTTGAATTTGCATCAATCCCCATGACCCAGCCTCCTGAATGCTGGGATTACCTGCCTGTACTACCATGACCAGCTTTATGTTGGTGGTGTTGGTACAATCAAATAGGGTCTGATAGATAATGATCCTATGTACATCAGAACACTCCCTGATCCTGTGCCAGGCACACGATCTTATTTATGTTTAAGACCACTGTTGCAGATGCTGTGTCTAGTTGAGAGCTTTCCTTTTTTTCATTGACCTGCCACTCTCCCAAACATGATGTCCTTCTGCAGGGATTAGTCCCTCATGATTACATGTCCAAAACACGTAACAGTCTAGCTATCCTTTCTTCCAAGGAGCACTCTGGTTGCACTTCTAGGACAGATCGCTTGGTTCTTTTGGCAGCCCATGGTATAGTCAACATTCATCTCCAGCATCATAATTTAAAAGTGCCAATTGTCTCCCTTATTTAATGTCCAGCTTTCACAACCATATGATGTGACTGAAAATACCATGGCATGAGTCAGGCGCAACTTCTTCAATGTGCCATCTTTCCTTTTCAATACGTTAAAGAGGTCTTTTGCTACAGGTTTTCTCAATGCTCTGCATCTTCTAATTTCTTGAGTGTTGCTTCCACAGAAGATGACTGTAGAACCAAGTAAAGCAAAATATTGGACCTCAACCTTTTCTCTATTTATCATGAAGTTGTTTGCAGATCCAAGTGTAAGGACTTTTGTTTTGTTAACGATGAGGCACAATCCATACTGAAGGCTGTGTTCTTTGATCTTCATCAGTAAATGTTTCAAATCCTCTCTACTTTCAGCAAGCAGAGTTGTGTTACCTGCATAATGCAGGTTAATGAGTCTTCCTCCAATCATGATGCCATGTTCTTCTTCATGGATTATTTGCCCAGTTTCTTAGATTATTTGCCCAGCATAGAAACTGAAGAGGTATGGTAAAAGGGTATAGCCCTGATGCACAGTTCTCAGCTTTAAACCAAGCAAGTATTTCCTTGCTCTGTTCAAATGACTGCTTCCTGGTCCATGTACAGAATCCTCATGAGTACAATTAGGTTCTCTGGTATTTCCATTCTTTGCAGTGCTACCCATAATTTGTTATGATCCACACAGTCAAATGCCTTTGAGTACTGGATAAAACACACATAGACACCTTTCTTGTATTCTCTGCTCTCAGCTAATATCCATCTGACATGAGCAATGATGTTTCTGGTTCCTGTCCTGTTCTGAATCTGGCTTGATTCTCCAGCAGGTCCCTGTCTATCTATTGCTGCAGTCACTTTTGAATGATCGTTAGCAAAATTTTGCCTGCAAGTGATATTAATAATATCATTCAAAAGTTTCCACATTTGCTTGGATCCCCTTTCTTGGGAATAGGCACAAATATGGATCTCTTCCAGTCAGTTGGCCAGGGAGCTGTTTTCCAAATCTCTTGGCATAGGTATGTTAAGACCTCCACTGCTGCATCTGTTTAACCATCTCTACTGGTATTCCTACAGACTTGTGTTCTGGCAACTCCTTCAAGGCAATTTCCACTTTGTCCTTCAATACCATTGGTTCCTGATCATACGCAACCTCTTGAAATGGCTGGTCATCCACCAATTCTTCTTTGTATAATGACTGTATTCCTTCCATCTTCTTTTGATGTTTCCTGCATCATTTAATATTTTCCCTGTAGAATCCTTCACTATTGCCACTCGGGTTGAATTTTTTTCTTCAATTCCTTAATCTTGAGAAAAACAGAGTGTGTTCTTCTTTTGGTTTTCTGTCTCCAGCTACTTTGCACACATCATTATATTTGATTTTGTGTTCTCAAGCTGCCTTTTGAAATCTCAGGTTTAGTTCCTTAACTTTCTCATGTCTTCCTTTTACTTTAGCTGCTCAATGCTCAATGGCAAGTATTAGAGTCTCTTTTGAAATGTAATTGGGTCTTCCCTTCTTTTTCCTGTCTTTTAATAATCTTTTACTTTCATCATTAATGATGTCTTTGATATCATGCCACAACTCATCTGGTCTTGATCATTAGTATCTAATGCATTAAACTTATTCTTGAGGTGGTCTCTAAACCCAGTGGGATATACTGAAGGTCATACCTTGGCTCTCATACACTTGTTCTAATTTTCTTCAGTTATAATTTGAACCTGCATATGAGCCGTTGATGTACCTGGTCTTGTTCTGACATTTCATATGGAGCTTTTCCAATCAGTACCTGGTCTTGTTCTGACATTTCATATGGAGCTTTTCCATCATTTCTTTCAACAAATGTAGTCAATTTTGTTCCTGTATGTTCTATCTGGTGATTTCCATGTGTACTGTTGTTATGTTGGTGAAAAAATGTATTTGCAATGAAAAGGTCATTGGTCTGACAAAATTCTATCATGCAATCTCCAGAATCATTTCTGTCACCACACCATATTTTCTGACTACTGAGCCTTGTTCTTTGTTTGCAGTTTTTGCATTCCAGGCACCAGTAATTATCAGTACATCCTGATTGCATGTTTAATCTATTTCAGATTGCAGAAGCTGGTAAAAATCTTCCTTGTCTTCATTTGTGGCCTTAGTGGTGGGTGCTTGAATTGGAATAGTAGTCACATTTCAGCTGAGCTTCTACACTAAGACTAGGGAGTAAGACCTGCCAGCCCACACCTGAAAAAATTAGCCATCGAGGACCCTATGAATAGCAGAGAAACACTGTCAGTTATGGTGCGGGAAAATTAGTCCCCTGATTGAAAAATACTCAAAGGACTACTGGGGAAGAGTTGCCTCCTCAGATAAGAGTCTACCTTAATGATGGAAATGGAGAAAAGCCCCAGGGACCTGCCTCCATTTGCAGTTGTGGCACAACTCAACTGTAAATGCCCATTAATAATTGGAATGTGGAATGTATGCGGTATGAATCTAGGAAAATCAGAAATCATCAAAGGGAAATGGAGCATATAAACATCAACATTCTATGCATCAGTGAGCTAAAATGGACTGGAATGGGCCATTATGAATAGGATAATCATATGGTCTACTATGCTGGTAATGACAAATTAAAGAGAAATGGGGTTGCATTCATCATCAAAAAAGATATCTCAAGATCTATCCTGAAGGACAATGCTGTCAGTGATAGAATAATATCCATACACCTACAAGGAAGGCCTGTTGATATGACTATTAGTTTTATGATAGGCATTCCTAACTGAAGAAATCTTGAGGGGAGTTAAATAAAAACTTTCTATTTTGTAACCTCTAAGTAAAATTTAGTTTTTTCTTCAACTACGCATTTAGATTTAAAATAAAAACCTACACAAATATTAGCAGTACCTATAAAAGTCTGCATAATAAAAATCATATTAGAACCTTCTAAGGAACTTGGAACACTAATATATATTTTACCCAGCCATACCTTTTCAGTAGATTTGGTTCAATTGAGCTTTTGGCCCTGGGACTTCTAGTAGTTTTCTCAGTGATTCTAATATTTAGACAAGGTTGAGGACTACTGATAGAACAATGACAACCAGCCATGCTTCTTACAATTTAAATATCAAAGTCATATTTCTAGGGGTATTTGAACAGTTTGTAAAAATGAAACCCATCCTATAAAATTAGATCTATGAAAGAAAGTTTATTTTAAACTTAAAATAGTTTGAAGCCATATTTAACAAACTATCTGAGTCAAACAATGAAGATAGCTAATCCTCAGTTACAATACACCAAGTAACAAAAAATTATATAAGCAAATATGACAAAAATAGGTTATATCATAATTCAAGTTAATATAGCAAATATGAATAATGTGTCTGAGTATTATGCTCTATACTAGATCCTGGTGATGTTAAGAAAATATAAGATGCAATAAAGCATGGTGGTTAAAGATGACAGACTACAATCAAACCTCAAGTCCCATTGCTAACTCTATCACTTAGTTAGTTGCATCTTTCCCAGCAAGTTACTCAGTTTCATTTAGATTCATATGTGTTAGCTTTCCATCACTATAAAAAAAGAATTTGAGATAATTAACTCATAAAGCATTATTGTGACTCATGGTTTTAGAGTTTCCATTATCAAACTGGGCAGATCTATGGCTTTGGACCGCTGGTGTAGGTGCCAGATGGCAATGATAGGGGGCACATAATAGAACAAAGTGCTCACCTCACAGTGAGGAAGCAAAAGAAAGAAGAAGAGGCCAGGATTCTACAATCCCTTTCCAGGATACTCCCCCAATGACCTAAGAACCTTCCACTAGAATCCACCTCTTAAAGGTTTTATCATCTGCCAACAGCATCACTCTGGGGACCAAGCTTTTTACACAAGACCTTTGGGGGACATTTACTACACCACAGCACTTCTATGCTATGGAAGCAATGTTAATCTTCACAAGATTTAGGTGAAATAATGTACATAAAATGCCAACTGCTTAGCATATAGTGAGTGTTTTGAATTTTGTAGTCATTTTTATAAGACATATAGTCTTTGAGGGGTTGGGATTTAGCTCAGTTAGTAGAGTGCCACTCTGTAGTCTCTAAGGTCTCAGGTTTGATTCCTAGCACCGCAAAAATGGGAGAAGGATGTGGCAATCCACTCCTAAGGCAATTCCGAAACAATCAGCCATTGAGAACACTATAAGGGTCACTATGAGTCAGACACGACTTGATATCACCTAACAACAACATAGTCATTGACCTAAATGAGTTCCCAGCCTAACAAAGTAAAGAACAAATTGAAAAATATCTGTATACCATGTTAAACAAAGAATACTGTATTAGAAATATCAATAATAAAAATAGGAATGAGCAGATATGGATTTAAAAAATGGGAGATAAAGAGAGAATTCCCTAAAGGCAACATATACACAACCTCTTAAGTTTAGATACTAGTTCTCCAATTGCAGTGTTCAGGGTAAGCCAGTGGTCCTCAACCTTTTTTAACATCAGGGACAAATTTTGTGGAAGACAACTTTTCCATGGATTGGCATAGATCAGGCTGTAATATGAGCGATGGGAGTAGTTGTATAAAGACGCACTCACTCACCTCCTGTTGCTCACCTCCTAATGTGGGGCACAGTTCCAGCCTGGCCTAAGAGTTTGGGGCATCTTGGACGTAAGCAAAAGAAATTAGAAAAGTCTCAAACTTAGAGGATGGTGGAAAAAATGATGCACATTGGGTGGAGAATCTGTATTATCTAAAGTATCTTTTCTTTCAGTAACAGCTCAATCCTATGGTTTGGTTCCTCTCTTATAGCATTCCCATTATTAGTTACTACTTTATTATAGAACCTCAGTAAAGAGATAAACATTTTTCAAGTCCCCTAAGCCCTTGATCAATGCCCTTAATACATTCTGGAATAATCAATACAAGTTTTGTTCTGAACCTGTCTACTAATTTTATCCTATTTCTTCACTGGTCCCTAGTTAGTGTGGTTAACAAAAAAAAAAAAAAAGCAAAAGAAAAGAAAATACTTCTTATGACAATTCTTATTTTCTTCTTTGTATTTTTTATTTCTTACAACAACATATACTATGTTTATAATAAAAATACCTATGTAGAAACAGAAATAAATGGTCTGTTAGCCATCTTTAATTTCATGATGTACCTAGTATAGTGAAAATATATTAAAGCTAATTCAATTAAATCAATACTTCACCCATGTGCCAGGACTATGTTGGTTTTTCTGATAGATAAAAGCATCCAGTTCATAAGGAAGCCATAGCTCTAATCTTGAGGGTAAGAAGGTATCTGATCTTAACCAAGACATACTTAGCCTCTAGAAGCTTTAACACTGCATTTATAAATGTAGGTGTGCACTAGATAACTTCTAAGGTGACTTACCGCTCTAAAGTCAAGAATTCTAAATATAACTGAAATTCCATAAAGCAGGTAATACTTTCCCCTGAAAATACCTGTATTCCTTTTTAAGATGCCAATTATTGTTACGTATGCCCATTTACTTCCTATTCTCATGAACAGATTTGATCAAATTATGCAGAGGGTGCCAAAATGTATACAAATTAATTACTAAAATTGCAATCCTCAATATATACCAATAACAAAAGGTGAATACAAGTCATATTTGACTTCTGGAATTACAAGAGGTTATATTACACATTCTGCCTGTAAGTCAATTCAACTTTACAAAGCAATGTATAAATAACGTCTTTTAAAATGTGTATACATTTTTGGCACTCTTGGTATATAAATACATATCTATTGAATATAATATGTATTTGATGTACTGTACAATAATCATTTCTTCATTAATCGAGAACTTTCATATCAGAATCAAAGAACTTTATATGCTTTAGATTACAATCTATTTTATAGCCTCATATATTTTAAGGAAGTCAATAATGCACTTTAATATATAAAGCAGCTTCCTACACTGAAAAGCAAAGGTTAGAAAAACTATTTTTTCTCCAGTACTGGATGGTTGAACCCAGAGCCTTGTCTATGCTAGGCAAGTGCTCTAACAGAGCTACACTCCCAGTGCTTTTTTTATTATTTTATTTTGAGACAGGCTCTTGCTAAGTGACACAGGCTGTCTCTGGCCTCAAAATGCAATCCTGTTCAGCCTCCCAATTTACTGGGATTATAGGCTGCAGTCTTTGATTTATACATTGAGTTAAAGGAGGCCTGCCAAGTTAAACTGCTCAGGAGGTCGCATATAGTTGCATAAGTTTTGTTCAACCTTGAAAAACAAGTCAAACAACAGAAAAGCAAACATCAGGAATTTTTTTTTTTAAAGTAGTACAGGGGTAGAATCCAGAGCCTTGCACAAGCTAGGCAAGTGCTCCACCACAAGCTGCACCCCAGCCTTTTTATTTCTTTTTTTTTGAGACATGGTCTCCTTACCTTGTGCACACTGCCTCTGACGTCAAACTCATGATCCAGCCTCAGCCTCCAGAGTCACTGGGATTAAAAGAGTGTGCCACAGCACCTATCTAGGATTTTTTTTAAGGAGGTAAACTTCTGGGCCATAAGCATGAGTGGCATATTTGGACACTTGTCCTATATCATCTTTATTTGTAGCATATGACAATGACAATTTGAGTTTGAGATCCCCTCAGAAAGCTAAGAGTTTATGTGGGGACAGTTTGTTGGAAATGAACTTAAGGAATGGGAGCAGGGACTGGGAAAGAGTGAACTACAGGAGGGAAAGCCAAAATAAGGGTATGCTTTCAAGTTGGTGTGGTCAATGTGACTTTGTGAGAAGCTACAGAGACAGTTTCTCAAAACTCCTATACAAGAAATGGAATCCAGGAGCATTTACTTCCTGCTTTCCATTCTCCACTGGCTGAGCTGCCTTTGTTGTTGTTGTTAGGTGCCATCAGGTCAAAGAGTTGTTAGTAAGTCCCCATCTTTGAGTTTTCAGTGGCTGATTATTTTGGGATTGCCAAATCCTTCTCCTTTTTTTTTTTTTTTTTTTTTTTTTGCTGTGCTGGGGATCCAACCCTGGTCCTCAGAGCATGTTGAGCAGCACTCTACCAACTGAACTACTGAGCTAAATCCCGGGCCCTGAGTTGCCCTAAGGAGTTGCAAGTCTCTCACATTTCCAGATCTGCACAAATATATATGCCTAATGGCTCCCACTGCAGCCGTAGCCCTGTGGAATCCGATCCCGTCAGATCTCAGAAGCTAAGCAGGGCCGGGCCTGGTTAGTACCTGGATGGGAGACCTCCTGGAACACCAGGTGCTGCAGGCTTGGGAGAAGGACCTGGCAACCCCCTCCCAAAAAATCAATCTGCCATTGAAAACCCTATGAACAGCAGAGAAGCACTGACAATAGTGTTTCCCCTGTTGTACAGAGGGTCGCTATGAGTTGGATACTGACTCGACAGCACCTAACAACAACAACAATGGCTCCCACAAGAATCCTTGGTGTTTTTATCAGAAAAGCCCTAGGAGGGAGGTGCTCCATCAGAAAACTCCAATGGCTGAACAGAGTATTGGGAGGGAAGTGGAGGAGGGAGCAATTATCTGATTTACAGCCAAAAGGAATCAGGCCAGTGATATCAGTTCCACTCTCTAATACGGGTTAAGTGTGGTTTGTTTATTTCTTTTGTTTTTTTGAGACAGGGTCTCACTTTGTAGCCCAGGCTGGCCTGGAACTTGCATCCAGCCCCCTGCCTCAGTCTCTTGAGCCATCAAGTCTGGTAGCTAAGTGTGTTTTGAAAACTTTTTCTACAACAAACCAGTTTACATACATCTTTGAGGGTAATAAAAAGGGTTATCCTTTAAGGAACCACAATGTATGTCTACATAAAACAATGCCCATTTGGGGTTTTCTTATTATTGAGTTTTGAAAGGTCTTTATATATTGTGAATACAAGTATATTAACAGGTACATGATTTATAAATATTTTCTCCTACTTCATAGCTTGCTTTTTCATTTTCTCAACAATATCTTTCAAGAACAGCAATTTTTAATTTTAACAAATTCCAATTACCAATTCATTCTTTTATATATATTTTATTTAGTCTTATATTAAGAAACTTCTGTCTGATATTAAAGTTGCAAACACTTTCTCAAATGTTTCTTCTAGAAGTTTTGTGGTTTTAAGTTTTATGTTAAGTTTGTGATCCGTTAAGAATTTTTATATGAGTCAAAGTTTATCCTGTTGGTACACAGATACCCCATTATTTCAGCATGATTTGTTGAAAAAGGCTGTTCTTCCTGCACTGAACTGTCTTTGCACCTTTGGTGAAAACATATGTATATGTATGGGTTTATTTCTGAATTCTGTATTCAAGTGATATAGTTGTTCAGCTTTAGGACAATTCCACATTATCTTGATAAAGGTAGATTTATAAGTCTTTAGATCAGGTGGGGTGAGTCTCCCAACTTTGTTCTTCATAGTTACTTTATTCTAGGTCCTTTGTATTTTCATATGAATTGCAAAATAATTTTGTTAGTGTCCAAAAAAATCTTGTTGGAATTTTGATTGATATTATATTGAACATGTAGATCAATTCAAAAAAACTGACAACAATATTCAATCTTCCAATCCATCAATATATTATTTCTATTAATAAAAGCATTTAGGCAAAATATGTATGGGCATATCAACAAAGAAGATATATGAATGACAAGTACATGAAAAGATGTTCAACACCACTGGTCATTTAATAAATGCAAATTGAAGTCACATTTGAGATACCACTAAATAGTAATCACAGTGACTAAGATGAAAGAAATTGACTATACCAAATGTCAGCAAGGAAGTAGCTGTACAGGAAATCTCAAAGATTATTGTTAGATATGTAAAACAATATAAACATGTTGAAAAATAGTATAGAAGTTTCTCAAAATGTTAAAAGATATACCTTCCATAAGATCCAGCCACTCCTCTCCTAAGTATTAGCTCAAGAGAAACTAAACTATATGTTTATATAATGACATTGATATATTTAGAACAGCTTTACTTGTAACAGCCAAATCTTGAAAACAACCCATATTCCCACCAAAAGGTGAATGGAAAATATGTGGCACATCCACAAATACTTAGCAATTCAAAAAAGCATAAACTATATGGCATACTGTAACATGAATGAGCCTCAAATTAATTATATGAAGGAAAGAAGCCTGTCATAGAAAATTACATAAAATTACACAAGATTCTAAAAAATGGAAACAAATCTACAGTGACATTAAGTAGATCAGTAGTTGTCAAAGGACAAGGAGAAAGAGATAGGAGGGAGAGAGTACAAGGGGTAGGAGGAAATGTGGATGTGATAGAATATTTATTATCTTGATTGTGGAAATGATTTCAAAGGTGAATATTTGTCAAAACTCACCAAGCTGCACACTTTAAATATGTTCAGTTTATTTACTTCAGTTATATCTCACTAAAGCTGTTTTTTAAAAATGCTCATTTTGATTTCTGGACAGTAATGGATGTACATAGCAATAACTTTTTTTGTAATAGTTTTCTTAAC
Source organism: Pedetes capensis (assembly GCA_007922755.1). Taxonomy (NCBI): domain Eukaryota; kingdom Metazoa; phylum Chordata; class Mammalia; order Rodentia; family Pedetidae; genus Pedetes; species Pedetes capensis. The sequence continues at coordinate 51,020 of VMDO01010322.1, forward strand.
ATATAGGATCTTAAAAATGAACACAACACAGCAACATTCCTTAAAACAAAGACAAAGGCAGAAGAGTAAATAGTTCATATACTCACCACTCAAAGAATGAAATTTTATCAATTTTATATGTATATATCGATATATAAAATATGTACATACTGGAGAAGGAAGAAAGATATATCTGGGAACTAAGCTGTTAGCTATTCCCCATAACTGTTATTAAATTATGTTAAACTAGGAAAGCACTTAAGCAGAAAAGTGTGAACACTGCCAATCTCAAAATGTAATGCTTATTATCTTTAAAAGCATTTTGTTACTTTTATAATACCTGAAGTGAAATAATAATGTCAGTCACTTAACCAGATCTTAGAGTATAATATCTTCATCTTAAGTACTATTATTTCCAGTGTTTTAATAATGTTCACATAGTCCTGGAATGTGATCTTTTGTGCTCTGATGACACTTAAATTAATAGCATAATTTTCTGGTACTTGCAACAGTTGTTTCCATTTTGATTTTTTTTCTATTTCCTTATAATACTTGCAGATATATCCTCTAATAACCACTTTTATCTTTCTCTTTGGGGGATTCAAAAGACTTCAATAGAATAAGAAAATATTAAGAGATTAAATTTTAAGAAATTTAATTTTAATATTAATTGCAGTATTTCCAATTAAGTATCTTTAAAGGGGTGATAAATCTTCTAAATAGTCAGTTCATTTGATCTTACTTCCATGCCTCATTGATGTTCCCCACACTTATTTCTGAATCTATTTAGTCAAATGCTGTTTTCTGTTAAATAATCAAGAAAGAAAGTATCATCTCTTCTATACTTAAGTTATACTGACTATAAGTGGCAGTGGGTCATTTCAAATATTTGGTACTGCTTTTAATTCATATGTAGAGGGTATTTGCCCACAGGGCTAAATGAAATATAATCACCTCATGTGTAGCTATCACAGAATGAACATAGCAATTTTATTAAGAAAAAGAAAAAAGTCTATCAAGTGCTTGTTGAAAATAAGGAGGAACTTTCAATTCTGCCCTTAATCCTATTTAATAGACTGCTTTAAAAATATATAAAAACTGGGACAATTAGTAAAAAATAAATTAGTGTAGCTTTTTATTCTAGTTAGGCTATACAGAAAAAAGGATGCCACCTACCCCTATCAAAAAAATTAATAAAAACCAAAACCAAAGTGAGCAGTATCTCTTAATCATGTACACTTAAAAAAAAAAAAAAAAAAAAAAAAAAAAAAAAAAAAAAAAAAAAAAAAAAAAAAAAAAAAAAAAAAAAAAAAAAAAAAAAAAAAAAAAAAAAAAAAAAAGGAAATAAATGGTCACAAAATTTTTACTTCAAAAAAGACTAATTGAAAGAATAGTAGTGTGCTGCTGGCTGCCAACGTTATTCTCATAGCTATAGCCAGGGAACTAAATGCAAACAATGCAATCATTTTAAAAATACTGTCCCATTGCCTCTATTATCTATCAGCTCCAGTCTTCTGCTATGCTTCTCTACATCCATCTGCTAAATTGGTTTGGTTTCTCACATTCATCTTCTGTTTCACTGAAAAAAACATGAGGGAAGGGAATTTCCTAGCTGAAAGTATTAATAACTCTCAGTGATTCTAGTAGATCATATTTTGAATTAACACTTTTCATAACTGAAGTGTCAATTCTGTCTTCAAATTACTAGATTTCTATACTGAAAATGAACACTTATTTTCCAAAACAATATTTAAAACATGCAAATACTCCCATGCACAAGCACATTCATACCTGTGTATTCCAAATTATCCTTTGAATTAAAAATTTAAAAAGTACAAACAGATAATAGTTTATGAACTTACAAGATAGAGTCCCTGACAGAAACAAAACATGAGATAGAAAATATTAATAAACTGTACATCTGTTTAACTGATATTAGCTAAAGTAATCTTTTTTATCCAAAAGTAAAATATAAATCAAAACAACATTAAGAAGCCATTTGGAAACTGATACTTTTTTCTTTTACTTGAGATACTTGCTATGTTAGAATATTTTACTGGTTTACTTTAAATCATAACATTATATGTTAATATGTGAACCAATAAAAAACCAACACCATTTCTCTTACCTTTCATCTATGTTCTTATAATGTATATATAATTATCTGCCGCATCCACATAGCCTGGAGGGACTGAGAGTTGTTTTTCATTAATTATCCCTATTTCATTTTCGAGCATCAGACAATTCTTTAATGCTGCATATAAACGCAAATGCTATCTTTAAAGCGTATGTAATTCAATATATATAAACAACTTGTTATTACATAGATATGTACGTGTATATATAAACAAATATATAATGTAATATAAATGTATATGGACAGATAGTATATCTTTGTCCATGTTAGCTCTATTTTAAGAGCTCACCAATGTGCAAAATGCACTAACTCCCTATAACACTTTTTACATTTTTATAGCACTTTACAATCAAAAGGACTTTAATTCATAATAACTCAATTTACTCTCACATGCAATCTATGATACAAATATTATTTCTCTCTTTTCATAAAGTTAAATGACTTATACAAGATCATACACTGGTAAGGACACAGAGAAGATTTGATCTAGACTTTTAGATTCTCTTCTCTTTTTAGTATGCTACAGTTGCCCAGCAGAGTAAACTATAAGGCCTACCATAAAGATCTGCAATAAAGAATGACTTATTAATATCAGCAGGTAAATTATTTAAAATATACCTTAAGGAAGTAGTGAAAACATCTGATAAACAGTCTGTTCCATAGAAATAGTCTCTTTGTGTCTTTAAATTCATGGAAGTTTTATTATTCCACATAAGTATTTCATATGCTCACAATGAACAGATCTGAAATCTTCTACAAGCTTAAACCAAATTTGATAATCTTGAAAATTAACTGAAATTATAGTGATATAATACTTTCTTCCTTAATCACATAAAATAACAGACTGAGATTCAAAGTCATCTATCCATCTGGCCACTAAAAACATTTACTCAGATGTATCACAGGCATATGAGGGTTAAGTGAAGTTATACAACTTAGAAAGCTAAGGAAATGAAAAATTAAGATGTTAACCCTAGGAATAACAAAAAACAAGGTGACAAAGGAAAATAATTATATCTAACTACAGAACACTTATTTCTGCATAATACCCATATGTTGTTGTTAGGTGCCGTCAAGTCGATATCAGACTCATAGCAACCCTACACACAACAGGTGAAATGCTACTATCAGTGCTTCTCTGCTATTTGAAGGGTTTTCAATGGCATTTTGGGGAGTGGGCTGCCAGGTCCTATGTATAATATAAATACTGAATATTTATATCATAGTTATAATTATTAATACAGATCAAGAAGTTAGGACACATGAATGTGTTTGGAGTGGGGAAAGGGAGAAAAAAACCAGTAAACATATTATCCACAGTGGAAAGTTACAGATAATACTTAAAACAAAAAGTATAAATATAACATATAATAACATAAACTATAATGCTGCTATGCTTTGGAACTCAAGTGTTCTCCAAAGGCTATTGTGTTAAAAGATTGACCCCTAGAATGACACTGGGAGGGAGTAGAAACTCTTAAGAGGTGGGGCCTAGTGGTAGGTCTTAGGTCATTGGGGTGCTCTCTCAAAGGGGATGGTGGGGCCCAGGCCCCTTTCTCTTTCTCTCTTACATCTCAGTCATTAGGTAAATTATTCTGCTAAATTATGCACTCCCACCATAACATGTTGCACCCCTCTGCCAGGGGCCTAAGAGCAAAGGGCCCTACTAATCATGGGATCCTAGCTTGATACCTCTAAAACTACGATACAAAATAGACCTCCTTTTTGCAAGTTGGTTATCTCAAACATTTATTACAATGATGGAAAAATGAGTGACACAAATACCGTAAGGACTGGCTAACAGTTAAAAGTGGTTGATCTTGGAGAAAGAGTAATTCATGGGAAGGAGGCTGTCTTATCTAAAAAGGAAAAACAAAACAAAATGTCTTGAAGCCTAACTCTTTTAAACTATGTTCATGTAAAAGTTTGATAAAATGTAAAGATAATTAATAGTTTTACCACACTATAATGATAAACTAGAAAATATAATGAAAAGAGTATATTCATAGTAGCAACAAAAAATTTAAAAAACTTAGTAATAAATTCAATGAAGATATCTAACATGTGGGTTAAGAAAGCACTGCCAATATTGAAAGGGTTAGTAAATGAACAGATAACAATTTCCTAGGTTATGAACATATAAATTTGTGATTTGACAGAATAATGTAAACTCAGTAATTATGAAAACCCAAAAGGTCCTAAGGACTCTCTGAAATAATAAATGTACCTCATTATCAGTGGTGTTCTAAAAATGAAGCGTGCTAAATGTTAAAGTATAATTTTAAAAATAGTAAGATTCTAATAAATAAAGGTATAAAAGGTGATTTTCTTAAATTTTGCTTGTTTGTAGTCCACCCCCCTTTTTCTACAATGCAGGACACATTTAAAATACAGATGTTACTAGAGGAAAAAAAAGAAAAAATATAGGAAACTGAGTCTCATAGGTCCCAAGACCCCTTCACTCATACATTTTCTATCATATCATACAATCACACTAATGACTTTTCTTTTTCTTTGTTTTAATCCTTTTATCCATACCATTGTGGCAATAATAAGACTGCGAAGAGAGCAAAAGCACATGCAATTAACCAATTTTGGAGAGAACAAAAATTCAATACTATGAGTTGTGTGACAAATATAGCAAAGAGAAAAAGGGAGAGAATAAAAATCATGTTTGTTAAAAGAACTTATACAGGATCCCTATTGTGGATAACTGAGATTTTTTTGCTCCCTAATATTGTTTGTTTTAAATCAAATTTATTTTTCTTCCCAACATATCTGTGAAGAGAACATGTTCATATATATATATGAAATAAGGCAAAGGGCAGTCATGTGACCTGTCTGAAATGATACAATTAAGTCAATGGCTGAACTGTAAACAGAACCTAGGATACCCAATTGCTAGTCTGCTGCTCTGACTAATGGATCATGCTCCCTGCTATGTAATAAGACTGTTTCCTTTAATTACAAATTCTTCATTCACCATCAGATTATCAGCCAGAGGCTTTATCATTAGTTTTGCTCTTCTTCATTCATGGCAGTATTCCAAGAATATCAGATTTCCATGATAAAAAATATAAAGACCACTGCTTATTGCACCATACCAAATCTGAAAATTCCAACTGTCTATGACAAGGACACTTCACCAAATCCCCACTTAGTGGCACATTTGAAGTGTCACTTTTGCTCAGTGACCTGGACCAAATTATTTTCATTTTTATATAACCATAGTATTAGTGCACTCAAATTCTAACATTAGTGCAGTCTATAGTGTCATTAGTCAATAGTGACATATATGACCTGTATGTAAAAATCTAAAAGGTAGCCGAGAATTACAGATATTTAGAGCACAGGTGATGTTAGGAAGTAGAATAAAAATCATGAGATGTTCTTACATTCCATGCTAGAAAAGGGCATTTACTGGGTAAACAAAGTAAATAGCTGAAAAGAGATATTTGTACATTTGTCTTTGAGAAGCACTTTGTGTTCCTTTTGGCACATATCATGGCAGCACTAGTAGCAGCAGCCTTGCCCTTGGTGCTGATTTCTTACTACTCTAAATGTCTCCTCTGAGCCAGAATACACTGGCTGTTGCTGATCATGCTGTGAGACACCTGCACTGGCTACTAGGCTTGTCATGACGCACAAAACCCTACCATCTTCAGCTTGACATTGTGCAAGTTATAATTATTCATCCAAATGAATATGTCAGAGCAGCAGCAGCAGACCTCTCATCAGAGCAAAAGAAAAATACATCAAAACATTATCAACTCAGCAGGAAGACAGCGACCATAAGGAAAATTACCCATTTTTAATATGGATGCCACAAAGCCATGTCTATTATATTAGAAAAAGAAAGGAAAATAAAGATCTTCCAAGTTTAAAGTCCAGAAACACGAGATCCAAAGAGGAAAAGAATAAAAGCAAAGATTTTTTTTAAATCAATTATCTGAAACCTATTTATAGCCTCTTAAATACATATAACTTTACTATTAGACTACAATATTAACTCATGTTCCTTAAGAGTCACTACTGTCTAAAAATGGTTAAAACCAAAACAAACTCCCACAAGCAGGACTGTTTCTAGCCAGTTAATAAAAACAGATCACATATACGAAAAGTTGTCTCATACTGCTTCTTACTTTCAAAATATAAACTAATATTTGCCAGTAGTCTTATGTTTAAAACTCAAGGAATTCATACTGCTGGTACCATCACCAATATCCTTATGATGTACAGGAAGGCTCTTATAGGTAAATAATTTTTTTGAAACTTTCTAAATTTTAATTGTACATGCAAAAGAAAAACCTAAAACCTTTCCCAGAACCCCTGCAAATGAAGACATCTCCAAATGGTATGAGAATATAGTATATGGACAAGAGTAAATTCAGACTGCTATAACATAAATGTGAAAAAATTATAACTTTTAGGACAAACTGTAGGTGTTTATCTTTTCAGAAAAACATGGAAGATATTTTTTATTTGAGACACAAAAAGCAAAAATAGAGAAGTGACTGATAAAAGGTAACCATGTTGAAAGATAAACTTCTGTATGACAAAATGTATTATATACAAAGTTAAAATAACATGCCACAGGAAGGCATTTACATCTAAAATAACCAAAACATTAGTATCCAAAATATATAAGGAATGCTTTTACGATAAAAGAAAAAACACTGCAAGTGAACAAAGATTATGAACACAATAATAATTATAAATTCTTGATTAGAACTAAGATTAGACTAAATAAGATCAGAACAAAACTTGGAAAAGACCTGAGAAAGTTAAGAATTACTATGCATTGTTGAATGGGAGTATAAACCTATATAACAATCTGGGAAGACAAATTGGCAATACTTGTAACCTCAAAGAGGAAAATTCCCTACAACCTAGAATTTTCACTTCTAGAAGAAATCCATACTGAAAGTCTCATACATATGCACAAGGAAACACGAAGTTGTTCATTTCGAGCTGTAAGAAATTGTGAATAGCCTTGTCAATAGGGCACTGGATATATTAGCCAATGGACATAATGGAATAATATATAGCATTTTAAATAACTATATTAGACAAATGAAGGATAATGGATAACTCACTGAAACAATATTATGTAAACATAAGTTAGACTGCAAATATGGCATAAAAATGTAGCAAAAAATATGCATAGATAGCATACATACCAATTTCAAATACCTCTTTAGAAAAAGAGAGAAGTAAAGAAGAACAGCCAGAAAAGCAAGTGGGGTCTGTGCTGTTCCCAGAACATTTTATTTCTGAGAGAAATAGACAGAAATAGAGCTATATCTAAAATAAATGTGATAAAACATTAATATCTGTCAAATCTGAGTTGTCAATAAAAAGGTGTCTTAATTGTACCTGTACTTAGCTAAGAATTTCAGTATATTCAACACTTTTTTAAAAAAATTATGATATTCTAGTTACTACTAATTACTTCTGTTTCCTTGGAGCTATTACAAAAAAAGAAAATTTATATGACTCAAATCTAAAAGTTGAATATAAATTTAAATTATATTTATCCCATGCTTATATGTACAAGGCACTGGGCTGGTATTAAATAGGTTGCCAAAGATTTTCCAATCTAGTAGTCACAAACTAATTTTGATGTGATGCAAACTTTTTCATAAAGGCTAGAGGAAACTTCTGCAGTTATCTACATTAA